>JAKUCV010004844.1:25171-56856 GCA_028386065.3 Turnera subulata | reverse complement strand
TTGCTCACTGAGTAGGCGACTCACATAATCGCCAACGTTGTTTTTCAGACCTTAGATAGCGTGCAGTCACTTTCTTCTTTTCCCGGAGTACGGACGTGGACATCCCAGCAGGTAGCCGTGCTTGTTCTCCCGGATTGGATCCATAGAGTCGGCATGCATGTTGTTTTATTTCTATTACTTTTACTCCGTTTGACTTTTCTGCTGCATTGGATTTTTATTGAGATGTCTATTGATTTTGGATTACATTATCGGCGGGTTGCCGGGTTTATGTTTTGATGATGTTTCGGCAGGATGCCGGGTTGTTTTGTGGCTTGTTAAGCCGGATTATTATGTTTATTTTGACATCTCGTTTTATTGGGAATTTTGGATATTGTTTTTGGTATTGGTTTTCGTGTCCCGGGTTTCAGGGGTATTTTGGTAATTTCCTTGAGTTTGGTATTTTATTGTTAAATTGGGACACGGGTGTTTCAAATCAACTGATCATCATCTGTCAAAATCCTCCCACTCGAATGAAGTGATCCTTGATCAACATTCTCGAACAAAGATAGGTCTTGACCTACCTCACACTTCTTAGGAAACTCATTCTCTAAGAATGTGACATACCGAGACTCAAATTCAGTTACACTCCCATTGTCTTGCATACCTATAAACACATAACCTTTAGAGGTTTCTGAGTACCTAATGAAGATATTTTTCTTTCCTCTCGGGCCTAATTTGCCATGCTGATGAGAGGAATCATGTGTATAGGCAGCGCACCCCCAAGGCCGTAAAACACTTAGGTCGAGTTGTCGTCCCGTCCATAACTCATATGGAGTGGTTGCAACTGATTTGGTAGGCACTCGGTTGAGAATGTAAGTCGCTGTCAATAAGGCATCACCCCAGAAGGAGATAGGCAATTGAGTCTGTGCCATCATTGACCTTACCATCTCAAGAAGCGTTCTATTATGCCTTTCCGCAACACCGTTTTGTTGAGGAGTGTAAGGAATAGTCAATTGATGAACTATGCCCTTAGTATCACAAAGATCCTTGAATTGGGTCGATAAGTATTCACGGCCACAATCTGTTCGTAATGCCTTTATCTTACGATCCAATTGATTTTCCACTAAGCTCATGTAGCTTTGGAAGCATCTTAATGCTTCTGACTTGTGGGAAATCAAGTAGACATAACCAAAACGGGTATAGTCATCAATAAATGTGATAAAATAATACGCTCCATGCCTGGCCCGAACGTTCATGGGCCCACAGATGTCTGAATGGACTAACTGTAAAGGAGATTCGGCCCTAGTGGCTACTTTTCCGAAGGGTTTTCGTGCTGATTTTCCAGCTAGACAACATTCACAAGTAGACATATCCACATGTGAGAAGCTAGGAAGCAAACTTTGTTTTGCTAACCATTGCACTCTTTGTTGGCCAATGTGACCTAGTCTAGCATGCCATGTGTTTATGTCAACATCACAAGTACGCGAAGCAATAAACATGGAAAAACAAGCATTATTATTAAAAGAGGACTCATCCAAATCCATAACATAAAAACCTCCGGTCAAATATCCATAACCGAATAAAACAGAATCCAGAGTTAACTTAACAAAATTGTCATGAAATAACAAAGTGTAGCCCAAACTCGATAAGTTCTTGACAGAAATAACATTTCGTCGAATCGATGGTGCATATAGGACATCGTGTAAGATCAGGCTTTGGCCACCACGCAGGACTAACTTGCATGATCCAATGCCTTCGACAGCAACCCTTGTGTTGTTGCCTACATATATCCATTTAGCTCCATGTGAAATCCGGCGAAATTCAACATAGGCATCACGTTCCCGCGCTATGTGGTCCGTGGCTCCTGAGTCTACAATCCACAAAGGATTAGATTCAGTGAGAAATACAGAACTAGAAACACAAAGTTCACTAGTTAAGGCGGTTGAAAATACCTTTCTTTTTGGCGCAGTGCAAGTACTGGAGTAGTGACCCTTCTGGTTACAATTATAGCACTTCACACGTGCCATGTTGGTATTTTTCGGGCGCCTTCTTTTGCCCTGTTGGTCTGCCTTAGGCTTCCCCTTTGGCTGAGTTGGCTTCATCTTCTTTTCCCAGGGTTTCTTGCGAGAACCACCCTTGGCCTTGGAAGTTGCCATATGCAACTCAGCTTGAGGCTTGCCAGCCTCAATCCGATCTTCCTCTAGCTCAAGGTGTTTCCGGACATCTTCCAGATTGTTGATCCTCACATTGTGGGTGAGATGCATTTTCATCTGTTCCCACTGATCTGGTAAAGAACGTATGGCTGCTTGGATCTGCTGTTCATCAGTAAGAACATGGCCCGAATTCCTTAACTCCCTGATCATATTGGCCATATGCCTCATATGCTGTCTCATAGTATGAGCAGGGTTCTTCTTATAGGAATCGAACTTGATTGTCAAGGATCGAAGCTTAGTCACAGACAGAGTGCTGTAACTATTCTTCAACTTGTCCCAGATTTCCTTTGCAGCCTGGAGATCCTTGCAATCTAAGAAGATATCTTCTCCTACTGCACTCAACAACGTACGTCGAGCAGCAGAATCCTTCTTCTTCCAAGCATCATACGTGGTACGGTCAGCCCTATGCTTATCCGTGGTGCCAGCTTCAGGCTCATTCGTGACTTGGTTGATGGCTTCCAGAGCCTCTTGCTCTTCCAGCACATACTGAATTTTTACGCTCCATATAGCGTAATTATCGCCATTGAGCTTCAACCCTTTGTTGAGCTCCGCGATAATAGCTGTGGTAGCAGCAGCAGTCATGCTATAAAAATAGGATGAACAAAGTTTTAATGAGAATCATACTTGTATAACTAAAACACGCAGGGATTTAGATGTTCACTTTGCATATGTGTAGTGTAGCAAAAAAATTTGTAATCAACGAGGCTAATAAATTAATGTACAACTAGGAGTCGAAAGTTCACTATGTTCCCAATCATCGTCCTTAAAGTAAATACATAAAAGGAATTAGCCTAATTAATTATATAAATTTTGCTATTTTTATCCTTTGCCTTAGCTTATTAAAGCATATAATGATATGTTAAACATAATCAACACATCATTGATAACATGTTAAACAAATTAACTTGAATGCACAAGTATGTTAAACGAATTAACATTATTGCATAATTGTGTTAAATTAATTAAAAATTAATACACCGGTATGTTAAACAAATTAACATATTAAACTAATTAATCATTAATGCATAGGTGTGTTAAAATAATTAACATTAGTGCAAAGGTATGTTAAACAAATTAACATTATTGCATAATTATGTTAAACTAATTAACATTAATACACAAGTATGTTAAACACATTAACATATACTTATGAATTATATTTTTTTAAAAAAAGGTTTAAATTAGCTCATTTAGCTAAAGAAAACAAAAAAAACAAACATGCATTTTTTTTATTTTATGTTTTTTTAATTCGCTGTGAGCAGCAAAAAAAAAATGGGTCCAGTCCAAAACTTTTGAAAATGGATCTGTTAGCAAAAACAAACTACCAAAAAAAAAAATTGGGCCTTGTGCCCATGATTCCAATGTCATTTAACCCATCTGTTAATGTTACCCAAAAAAAAGGAACCTGTTTTTGTGTAAATGCCCTAAATAGCTGGTTACAGCTTTCGTTACCAAGAAAAACGTGGGATTAGTGGGCATTTAAAGAGAACAATAAGGAGGTTGTAATAGGCATTGAATAGCATTAAAAGGAATTTAACCGTATCTATCTTTCTTTTTCAAAAAAAACTTTTGTTTATGGTGTGCAGGAGAAGCCGCCGCCCCTCCCGCCGCCCGGAGCCACCACTGCAAGCGGTTCTACGTCAGGCCCGAGCAGCCATGTGCCGCCCAGCGCCGTGCTACGTCGCCCCCGCCGCGGTGAGCATCTCCCTTGCGAGGAGGCGAGCTCGGTCAGACCCGGTGGCGACGCATCGACACCAGATCTCCACAGCTGCCCTCCTTCGCGAGAAGAGACCGCCGCTGGCCGCCATCGCATGTGCAGCAGCCGCAGCAGCCAGTGGAGGTCGTCGTGCAGCCGTCAGCCGCCCGATCCAGCTCCGCCGTCGCAGGGCATCCACCGTCTGTGGTGCTTCGGTGCGATTCACCTCCGGCCCTTCACCGCCATCTGCAGCGGCCGTTGGCCCTTCTGCCATCGTTTGTGGTATCGGGGTTTTTTTTTTTGATATTGTTTTACAAAAGAAAAGGAACAAACAAAACACACAGATTCACTTTTGGATGACTCACATCCCTTTGTTTTTGATAATTATTCTGTGTAATTGTTGTTCAATAAGGAAAAAAAAATGAGGACGGCTGTGTTGATTGACCGGAGGCCGGGAAATTGCTCCCCGGTCATGCCTCATTTCCCTTTGTTTTTTTTTTTATTTTTGTTAATCTGTATATGCTTTGATTTTCTGTGTTCATTGTGTACTCAGTGTAAAGGGATTGTTAACCAAAGAACTCATTCTTTTTCTTCCCTAATTCACAGTACTAGTTAGATTTAGGTACACAGAAAATTTAAAAAAAACGTATACAGAGAATACACAATAAAAAAATAAAAAAAATGCCTCATATATATTTTTTTTAGATTACACAGCAAGGATACATGCCTCATACATGCCTTAATTCTTCATTTTGACTAAAACAAAGTTTGCAATTTATACATATAAATTACATAATTTCAGTAAACATATTTTACCTTTTCATGTTTTAGGCAAAGAAAAAACAAGCATGTAAACATGCGAATCATTCAAAAAAAATAGACATTCGATTGGAAACTTAGACCAGAGATAAAGACTCTAGGCTCCATTACCAATGAAGGAAAACATATATTTCCTAAATAAGATAAATTAGGACACCTACTTGGAGTCCTAGCAGCGGAAGCAAACAGGTCTTGGAGTCCAGGTCTTGATCTACCGGTCGTGAAGGGTTGTCACGGTGTGTCGGAGCAACCCTTGTAGTCTCCACGGCCTAAACCTCTCTTCTCTATAGCTGTGTATATGGTATATGTGGGTGTAACCTAGCCACCCTATGTATGTAATGTTCTTGGTATTTGTGCCATAGAACAACATGTATATATAGGAGGCAACTAGGGTTACAAAGTGAGCACCCAACTTATGGGTGGACCTCGTGGGCCCCACTACCTCAAGTGGGCCTCATTACAACATAACCCAACAAATTTAAATTAAATAACCCACACATTGCGGGTGCACGACATACACACCACATTGGTCATTGACTCATTGGTGCTTGGCATCATGGCATGGGGGAAGGGAAGCTAGACTAGAATCAATAATGAATTAGGAAAAGAAAGAAAATAATAGCTGATCTCAGTTGAAAAGAATGACAATATTTAAATCCAGTTAGAGCCAAACTCAATCAAAGAGAAGTAAAGGAAAGGCTTTCATAAAAATTCTCGTAGAATCGAGAATGAAGTTTTCATTCTGTATATGCCAGATCTTTAATTAGTAACTGCATCCAATCTCAAAAAAATCCCAAAAGTTTCGAAGTTTCTCTTTTTTTTGGAATGGAATATTTACGGAATCCCCATAAAGAGTATCAAACCTTATTCCATGACATTGACCTCTTTCTTCTTTTATTCTTAAGTAAGTCTCTGAGAGGGCTTAATTGATCCATGCTTTCGATTTCATCTTTCGTTTCCTTTTTCTTTGTTTCGAGAAAGATAGCGGTCAATTCCGATTCTTTCTTTTTCGATTGATTTTTTTCCAATCGATTGCGTAAGGCACGCGTTAACAAGGGAAGCGGGGAAAGTATACAGAAAAGACAGTTCTTTTTTATTCTATTAATATTAGACTCTTAAATTAGTATTAGTTAGTGATCCCGGCTCAGTCTGTCCAAGGCTAGGAGGCTCTTCAGTTTGTTTTGTACAAAAATGTAAAGCATCGCTTTCCTTACAAATTAAATGCCTACCGACCCCATCTAAACATCGACAACGTCCCCCAACTCCTCCATGGGAGAACCATCTGTCCCAAAATTTTTGGATGGTTTGCAACATATCATTGCTTCTCAAGCAACAAGATCAATAAAGATTCAATAAGCCATCTTAATGTGTTTGTCCCTTTGTCTTATAATATCAAGATTAAATATGAGACATATATCATTCTCACATATTTTTAATCTATAGTTTCTTTATGTTCGAGTTAACTGTGGAATATATATTATTGATATCTCATATCAATCAATCTAAGCATAGTCATGCATTTATAGTTCAACTCTGTCAAGGGACCTAACACATATAATTCTCATTTTATTGACTAGACAAATTCCATTTTGAACAAACAAAACCCTCCATACATTATTCCATGTTCCCAAAAATAACTCTAAGGTCTACCCAATTACGAGTAACCAAAAGTAATGTCAAAATACATGACTCATTTATTGGGTACCTTGATGATCTCAGGTTTAAAGGACAACACTTATAAGAATCATTAATAACAACTTATAATGATCCATATAGTGTTCTTAAGTTGGGTCGGTCTAGTCCACAAGTTTTCTAACTTGTACATATGATTCTCAACATACGCTAATCTTAATTTATTATTACAACCCATCCATAATAGTAATCGACTAGGGACATCTAAGAATATAAAATATTTTTCGGTTATGAATTTTTTCAAACAATCCGAAAAAAATAAACAAACATATTTATTGGAATAAAACCTTAATAAATATCATGATTCAATTATAACATAATCATCTAATGATTAATTTTTTAGCATTACACTAACAGTAGCTTGAGAATGTTCACAGAAGAAGAGAAGGTGTTCAAAGGTTTCCTCATCCTACCCGCAAATTGGGCATATAGGATCTATAGGCATACCTCTTTTTCTCAGATTTGAGTTTATGACCAAAGCATTATGTATTGCCCTTCAAATAAAGTTTGCAATTTTGAGGGGCATTTTTAACTTCCATATTACATCCCAAGCAGCCTCAGGGATAGTAGAGGAGATGCTCAGCATGGCAAGGTGTGCTTGCAGCCTTTTGGTGGTAAGTTTATGGTAGCCAGACCTTACCGTAAACTCGCTAGATACATGATGGTGCCATATTAGCTTATCAGGAACTTCCGATACAGGAATAAGTTGGCGAATAAAAGCCTGATCATGGAGAGAAAACAAGTTCCTCAGTTCAATGTCATTCTAGTGACCCCATCCTAACTGATCAAATCCTTCACCAATTCTGAAAATTGGTGATAAATCGAGAATAACAACTACAGTAAGCAATATATAATTTGTTGAATACAAAAAGATTTCTCTTTTCTTTTTTTCTTCATTTTCTAGTTTTTTCTCAAGTGCCAAACTAATATGCCTGGAGTCGTAGCCCTTCAACACCATTGGAATGCCCTCGATAGGCCTCAGCAGCTAAAGGGGTGCTCCACCCATGCCGACAACACTGGAAGGGCGTCATCTGTGATGGCCGCTTTGTAATATCTCGATATCTCGATAAGTTCTAAATTTTTTGCATGTGTGAGTGACTTTTCCCTTATTTTTAAAAATTTAGCAGTGAAGGCTTACTTTTTTTAATTTGGTTACTTACTGAATAGTGATCTGTCGAATAATAATTATTTCAGGGACCATTCCGTTCCATTGGGCTTGCCTCCCAATGTGAGCAATTATTGATTTTTGTTTCTACACTTTATTCTGATATTTCACTATTATATCATTAATTGCAAATTCCAACATCCAAATATCCAAATCTCTTTATTTTTCTTTTTTTTTGTTTAAATATCTGTTATAATAATTAATAAGTCTTATATCATATTTTTTGTATATTTTATAATTTAGATCATGTATTTCAAAATTTCTAAGTGTTAACTTTATAACAGCAAAATTTAGATATATGCGAAACCGAGAAGGCCGGGCCGTACTCTGCCCCAACATTGCGAAACAGAACAACAAAAGCCTAAAATGCTAACAGCCCAATTAAATAGGCCTCCACAATTGGAATGAAACAGAATCTATAATCGAAGCCCAAATCTAAAATAATTAACTTAATTATGGTCGGTGCCAGTGATATCCCCCTAATCATCCTGGGATCAAACCCTTTGGGATAAACAACAAGGGAAATGCCACAGTAGTGTTAAAAAGAAGTGCAAGATGTGTAACTCCTTATGTCTCTCGCCAAAACAAAATGAAAAGAAAGAATGAAAATTGCAGATGGTATATTCAATTAACTTTTACCTAACTGAAAAAACCTAATAACTTGGGTTTTTTAAAATAAGAAACCATAGACTTTCATTTGATGAAACTAAAGAGAGGTGTAACAGGTTCTGTATATATATAAAAAGAACAATCAAATACAACAAGTTAAAGAAATAATTATCCACATCTATTACAAAGTGTAAGTGAGAAAACACTTGGGGCTAAAATATAGCTACGGAGTTGGCTTTGTGTTCCCTTGGGAGTTTTTTTTACTTGAACTGTCACTGGTACTTGGCATGGGGGAAGGGAAGCTAGACTATAATCAATAATGAATTTGGACAGGAAAGAAAATAATAGCCGATCTCAGTTGAAAAGAATGACAATAATTAAATCCAGTTAGAGCCAGACGCAAGTCCAGGAGGCTCTTCAGTTTTGTTTTGTACAAAAATTTAATGCATCGCTTCCCCTACAAATTAAATGCCTACTGACCCCATCTAAACATCCACGATCGTCCCCCAACTCCTCAATGGGAGAACCATCTTCCCAAAATTTTTGGATGGTTTGCAAAAGATCCAAAAATGGACCAAGCTACAACAACAACTCTAAGCTCCCTAGTATAACTCTGAGACAAACCAGAAAACCCATGAAACTCATCCCATAATATCCCCGGGCCGGCGGCGAGCCTGAACTTGTTGAACTCATTGATGGGGCTGTAACGTTGTTAGCCAGTGTACCATTCATCCTCCCAGAGCTGCATGCAAATATCAATCTCATTATTGATGTGCTTTTATTTATGTCGGATGAAAAACTTGAATGCAATGCACCATAAGTGAAAAAACAGAGAAAAAAAGGGTTATTAGCGTTCACCTTCCTGGGAATACGCAGGTACCATGACCTACACCATTAAGAAAAAAAAAATGATGTTATAAGTTATAACTTTAGAATCCTAAAAATCAAGAACATGAGCCTAAAACAACTAATTATCAATAAATAGAAGTAAAGTAATAGGAAGCAAGGAGAGGCAGATTATGAAATGGAGTAAAGTGTGATCGTACTTGGATTTGTAGTGGTGATAGTAGCCACCCCATTGAAATCACATGTATTAGGAGCCTTTCCCATCTGATGGTAGTAACTGTCAAAAGCATATGTTGCATGTGCAATTACATTGTCTGGTTCATAACACGGTTCACCCTGTAATATTGCTGAGCAATCAACCTTGCCAGGTCCACATGCCCAATCCAATGCAGCCTGCAACATTTTTGGATCAGCACCTTCCTTTGCAGTGCAGTATGTCTGGTTCGTAGTGTCATTTGCTAACACCGATCCCGACCCGGTTAGATGCAAAATGTAAACAGGCTCTCCGTTTGCATTGAACAATCCCCAGTTCTTCTCCGAGACTGGCCCGGGCTTCAAGTCCTCATTATAGAGCTCATAAATGTATGTACTAACTGCAACTCCTGGGTGCTTAGGGGTTCCAGTTTTGTTCAGGATATGCCTAATCAGATTACTGTTGTAGGTGTTGGCATTTTCCAAAGTTGCATCCGGTTCATTGGAATCACCCTTTGAGGGCCAACCGGACTCGGTCACCATAACAGGGATGTTAGTGAAATTTAGAAAGGCCATGGCGAAGTACGCTGCATCAACCATAGCATCAAAGACATTGGAATAGTGAACAAGTGTGTTGGCATCCACAGCTTCTTTATTTGGAGCAAGTGGCTGCATGAGTGCATAATCCAATGGAATGACTCCATTTGACTGCATGTAGTCGTAGTAAGGGTATACATTGAGCATGAATGGTGAGCCAGTAGACTGCAAGAAGTTGAGCATTGGAACCAAAACCGGATTCCATGAGCGGTTAAAGAAGGCTTGGGAAGGAGGGAAAGAGTCAAGGATAATAGCAGAAGCAACAGGTGTTGAAACTTTGATTTGCTTATCTAGATTGGATGCCACAAGGGCTGAGTGGATGTATTTGAGTGCATTGACAAGGACTGCTGCTGCATTAGGAATGGTGGAGAAGACCTCAGAACCCACACAAATGGCAGTGATGTTGGTGGCTGGATAATGAGCTACAACATTCTTGGAAACCCAGTTTGCTGCTGTGGAATTTGATTGACCAATTCCCAGTAGCTGATCATTGGGAACGGAGACCATAACTTGAATGCCTGAGTTAGCAAGTGCTATTAGCATGCCTCGGTCGGCATTGTATAGACGAACATGTCTGATTTGCTGTGCCTTGAGGAGGGCTACTACTTGAGTTGGGTGTGGCATATCTGATAGTTCTGTTCCTATATTAACACCAATGTATGCATCTGCAAAAGAACGGACATAGTTGTTGCAAATTTAGAGAAACCACTAAAGCAAGTGGAGTGAAGGCATATGCATTTGCACCAATACAAATTGCACAGAGAAATAATTTATAAACTGAATAAAGGTACAATAAGTTTTCCCCATTTGGTCTAAATGTCTGTGTTCAGGAAACATATGAAACTCAACAATCTCTGGAATCATGATTGAAGAATTGAATTTGCCCCATTTAAGCACCTACTTTGGAGTCATTATACATTCGTCCTCCATTTTCAGTCTTCAAAGATTCATGAGCAATGTTCAATAGCGCGAATTACTTCCATTTCTCAGCACAAAGATCGATAGTGTTCAACTGACAATCCTATTGGAAAACATACTCCCGTTTCACTAAAGCTCCTAGGAGCTCTCTTATACACATCATATAAAGCCCCTAGCTCAATCTAATAAACAGAAGTTGGAAGTAAGTATTTCCACGGATTCATTTATAGCTAAATAAAGTTAATATATTGTCAAGCTTCTCTAAGACTGTGAGACATGAAGTATAAAATTAAAAGCTAATGGACCAACATTTCTTATTTCAGTAGCTACTGGAACATTACGCATATTAAAATGGTGGAAAAGGCATGCTCCAATTCAAGCAAGCCCTGACCGAAAGAAGGAAAACCAGGGCAGATAAATAGAAAAATCTAATGAAAGATAGCACTAGAGTGGTTCCCCCTTGCCTTCCATACCCTCGACCAGGTTTCTCCTCCTAGAAAAAGTGCCTAAATCCTCGAAACTTTGACCATTTGCACTTCCAAGACAGGATATCTTCTTCCAATAAAGAACTAAGTACCCATTGGAGCACAATGGAGGTGCTAGATAACTATAATGTTTATTCATAACTTGACATTTTACTTTTTTTTATTCTTAGGCCTCTCAAATACACACAGATAAGAAGAAATTGCAAGAATAAAATCTAAGGGCCCCTCACCTTCATTTAATTAGAGAACATTCAGCAAGAATAGCAATATTTAAAATCTCAACTCCCCTCTGTCATTCTTTATGCTCGAATTTAATATCAAATCTAATAGTACTGATCCTCTCAGAGAAGCAATCACACACAATGGTTAGATGTAACCACAACACTTATGCCACAATCTTAAAGGGTAAGGCTTCCCTAGACTTAATAACCACCAAGATTTTGCTTCATCTACCATACCTTGACCAGACATGCCTTAAAACAAAGATTCTTTAGCAGAGTTTAGGTATTGTAGGACACATGCAGAGCATTACCATTAAATTTTCTCAAACCAAAAACTTGGAAAATCTAGTCAAAACCCGAGAAAATGTACAGCAGAAATTAAAAACTTCCAGACTCAGAGAGAACAAAATGCAAGCAAAAAACAACAACCAAAGAAGACCATCCACTGTAGCTTGAAATATCGCCTCACCTTCATCAGGAGCAGCTGTAACAGCTACAGCTAAGAACAGAAGCAGGAGCACAGCCATGGACGACTCACTAAGCTTCCAAGACATCATCTAAAGAACCCCCAAACAAAACCCACCTAATAATGCAAAAGAGTACAGAGGTGGAGAGAGAGAGAGAGAGGGAGAGGGTAAGTAAGTTACAGAGTAAGTAAGCGATGACTAGTTAGTGAGTGAGAGTGTGAAACTAGTTTCTAGTTTGTACTAAGAAAAAGAGAAGTGGGGCAAAGAAAAGGGAAAAAATAGGGGAGGAATAGAGAGACAGAGAGAGGTAGGCTCTCCACAAATCACGTGGAAAGATGGTCAGAGAATAGACGGCCAGGATATCATCTGCATCTGCATGTTATGTTTACACAGTATACAAATGGACCTTTTCTTGTTCAGGTCAAGAAATCCAACGGATTGCACTTCTTTTGTTGGCTTTGGGTGTGGGTTTTGCATGCAAAAACATTAGCCGTTGTTTGTTTGTTTTATTTTTGTTTTGTAGTACTGTTACTGTAGTAGTAATAAAGAAGCATTGGAATGAATGCTTGTGTATCTGTCATTTATGTCTTGGTACCCAGGTGAGGCAACGTGGGACCATAACCCTGCAACCCAACAAGCAAAGTTTATCATCTATATGTGTGTAATTGTATGTGTGTGGGCACACACTACACGTAGATATGCATCCCAAACTTGGTCCTCAACGGTCAAATTTATTGTCGTTTTTCAATTGTTTATGTGCTCTCTCTTTCTCCCGGATTCCCTTACTTTTTTTTTACGTTAATTATAGGGAAAATCATTGGATTTTGATCCTCCAGCCTTTTCCTTCGTAAGAGTGTTTTTTTCCTCCTGAGACATGATTACTTTTACATGGAAAGCGGTTTAGCGAGTGGAGATGATTTTGGATGTTTTAGGACATCATCTGTATACTATAATATTAAACAGACGACTAATTACTAAAAGCTAAAAAGAAACGCACGAAGATCCTCTTTTAAGTTTTAAAACAACACTAGAAGAAAATTAGGTATTTGTCTAGTGCATTCCCCTGTTTTTGCCTTCTTCTTTTAGAGATTCTAGTGCATTTCTTAGGGGAGGATGCTCCTGTGATTGTTTACTTCCAGTGCACTCTGTTTCATTGGAAAACAAAAATAATTGAAACTTTATAGTATCGTCTCTGTGGGGAAACTTCGAAACTCTCTGTGATGGATTTCGAATATAAATGGGGACATAGAGAACTTGATGATATATGCTTAATATTTAGCATGTGTTCTTTTTGGGATACGGTGCTGAATAGATAAATACACTCCATTGTTTCGGTATAAATAAATCGCAATGAACAATTAAAAAAATGGGTAAATTTCTAGATCGCCAGTTCGCAAAGCCAAGTGTTTACCACTAATTGTGACAAGAAGCTTTTCTAATTGGTATCTAATTCTCTCTAAAACCAAACCCAGATAACCTTGGTATTACGATCAGCATAATCAGATATCAACAACACAATAATATACATATATAGATTTTTTTTTAATATACACATATAGATTACATTCGCAGATTATATATTCTAATATCTTTAAAAAATAACCATTTTTTATCTCATTTTTATCCCATAATCAAACCAAGAAGTTTTATTTATGAACATGTTGGATGTACTGGAATCGTACAATCATTTCCTAGATCTCGTCTTTAATAATCATGCTCGTTACTTCAAACCCAAAAAGGAAATTATGGACGTATCACTCAAGCTGGATTCACTCACCCACCAGTGGCCACCACTCTTTACAGATCTAAGCAATAGTAAATCAAAGTTCACCTAATAAATTCCCCCTAAGAGAAGGCTCACCTACCAAAATTTATTGAGGTGATCATCAGTTTTGAAGGCCTCTAAACCAGCCCAACAAAAAAAAGCCCAAACAAGAAGGCCTCAAAAGAGAATTAGATCAACAATTCCAGGAACAGAGAAAGTCGGGGAAGTAAAATGTGTGGGCCCATTAAGAGTTCAGTGAAGCCCAACCCGTGATTCAATCAAGGTGGGAGAAGATCTGCAGAAGCCCATCTGGTGTAATTTGCCATGGGGTTCTGAAATCCGGTCTTTGTTCGAATGGTTTTTTCTTTTTGGTCGAATGGTAGAACTAGGTTCGAGAAAGCAATTTGGGTTGAGAAAATTATATTAGCAGACGAGTAATACTGGGCTTCCACATAGATAACCTGTAACTCCTATTTCGGAGGTGCTTTTTCTTTCTTTTTTACATTTGAACTTAAAAACTACTCACAGTCTTCACCCTCAAATTATCCTCAATCCCATTCATTAATATCGAACCTAGAATAGCTTAAAACCTAATCCAAATGAGATGTTACTACACTGCAAAGAGTGTTCACTTTCGGGAGTGTTTCTCGTATACTATTTGATGAAAAGCACTTGATATTATGTTTTTTTTTTTAATACTAGGAGATAGCTGACAACTAGATTAACCTCCCTCCCAAACTTTATATTATGCCTTTTTTTTTTGAGAATCAACAATTTTCATTCCAAAAACTTGGTTAGGGAGCCCCTAACAGAGTACTAAAATTCGCAAAATGTCTTGTGTGTGATGGCAGTGAGCGGTTAGTCACTTGAAGGGATATATTTTAGAATGATTGGTGCCAAAAAAATGCCTATTCATTTCCTAATTTTGTGAATCAAAAGTTGATTGTCCCACCTCACAATGACGCAACGCAATCATGAGGATTGAGGAGAAATTAGTTCCATAGTGGATTAGAATACTCTTCTAATAAAAAAAAATTAAGTAAATACTTCGGACAAACATCTAATTGATTTTCTTCAATGCTCATTCATTATGAAATGAAATTAACATTATTGTTGTACTAGAGGGATCACAGTCGCAGGATCTTTATTGATAACCAAAGTTTGTCCTCAAAGAATATTAATGTCATGTGAAAATGGGAGAAACCCGGATGTTGAAAATGGAGACTAATAAGAGATGAATTCTATTGCCCATGACAGGAACCCATCGATCTTTCTCTTTGTCAATATAGTACTTTTCTCCTTTTCTGCATCAAAAAGACTTGCAACTGTTACAGTAGTAAACCCAAAATCAATCATGGGCTTCAACCATCAGCTTAAGCTTTTGGTTGAGATGATCACTTGATATGGTAGCGGAGCCATAGTGACCAAACGGTCGCGTGTTCGAATCCCCACGCCTCCCTCCTTGTTGAATTAAAAAGCACAAGGTATGGACGGGCCTGTGCAAGTTTCAAACTCAAAGGGTTTTCTTTGAGGAAGGGTGTTACAGTAGTAAACCCAAAACTAATCATAGGGCTTCAACCATCAGCTTAAACTTTTGGTTGAGATGGTCACTTGACAGCAACTTTGCAAGGCTCAAGACGTTTACGAGATTGATTCCCAGGTTCTTTTCATGGAACACAAAAATGGAATTTTTTGCAGCTTCAGTCGTTATTAGCTGGAAAGCATGCATGGCTGGTCTGATCTCTCTAACGTTACATCATCGCTGAAGCGGAGACGCGTTTTCTCTCATGTAAAAAACGACACGTCTTTCAAAAGCTAAAGCTCATGCTCTGCCTGCCGACAACAGGTCATCGACACAACAATTATCAGAATCAGTTTAGTACATCTTCCTTAAAAATTTGGGCTCCATGGAATAGAAACCATCCACATTATCTGATTTAATTATTAATCTGACTTCTTTGAAACACCCAAATACTAATAATTTGGCCCACCTTGAAATATCAGAAGCCGAAGTGATGATCATGTGATAAACTCATCAAAACACCCTGCAGGGTTTATGTGGTCGTCAAAACTCAAATGTCAACCACCATTGTTTTCAATCAACATTTTTAAGGGCCCCCCATAATCCCGCGTTGGCCCTAATTTGTTTATTACACAAAATCCCAAATTCAACATATAAATTGGAAAAATTAATCACATCACAGTATCGACATGCACATGTCAGGATGACCTCAATATTCCAGATTATGATTCCAGAAATTTTAATCAAAGTCAAATTCAGTAGGTCGTTGACTCCAAGCTACATTACGTACGTCTACAGCCAAAAACATATGCCCAATTGTTCAACCAAAGAGACATACATGCATGCATAGCCCTCCTCTGTTGCGTCAAGGCTTTATTTGTTGGTGCTCGTCGACAAATTACCAATTGCCAAAAACGAAACAGATTCTGATGAGGTCAGTAGTTAAGATTTTAAGGAAGTACTTACCTTGAGAATGGTGTAAAACTAGGAAGGAGCCAACATTATATCTTGTCCCTGTATGGAAAGTTGTTTTTCCTCTTTTCTTTTCCTTAGTTGAAGAAGCTGCCATATCTTGATAAGTGACGCCGGATTAAAGCCCAGCAAGACGACTTGACTGAACTTAAAGTTGTGTGAAATGAGGAAGATTCACCCACCATATGCCAATATCCAAGGAGACCCAGTAAACGTATGTGTCCGAATGGTACAAATTAAGCTGTTTACTTTTGATCTCCATGAACGAAGATAAATCCCACGCATGTGCATGACTATAACCTAAGATTCTACTACAATATTCTAGATTAAGACAATTTTTTTACAATAAAGAAAAAAATATAGTTATCAGTGTCCATAATTTGGTCTAGGACTCATATTCATAGCTATTACATCCTAACATTAGTCCCTAATTTATATGAGAGACTTCTACGAAAATATAAGTGAGTGATATTTCAGATATAGATTTTTGTTAGAATACAAGTGTGATTGGTATATTTTACATTGGAAAGAGAGAGGTTAACCGAGTAAAGTATAAGTAAAGTGGAACCATGTATTTAATATTTTGAGATTTTGGATTACCATAAAATATCCTGATCACATATGTGGAGTTCGTTAGGCCTTGCTCATTTTCTCCTTGGTCTCCGGACTACTTCGCGGTCCTAAAAGATTTTAAGCATCATAGTCTCGAAATGACTTATGGCTCAACCACAGCCACACCTCCATTACAGGAAATACTATATTTAGCCATATCACAAAAGGACTTGACTAGCTGCACAATGAATTCAATCCGAATTAATTAAAGGTAATAGGTAACTAAATTGCTATCTTATCCCAAATTCAAAGACAAAAACATGAATTAAGCCTTTTTATGTAACTCAGTGGCCGGCTAATATAAATTTAACTGCAAAAATATTCAATTAGCAGGAATTAAGCCTTTTTATATATCGGCCAGGCATCCCAATTCTCGACTGTCCAATCAATTATCCATGCGACGTCCTAGCTGCTTTCTCAAATAGTCTCACCAAGTTTGCAAATTCTTTGGGTTTTTGAGCTTTTATTCCTTTGGATATTTGCTCATATATACTCTTCGATCTGCTAAACTTAAACAGGTACTGGGGAGCAGAAGGAAACACCAACTCGATCGTGAATCAAGAAATAAGTGACAAGATATATCTTTACTATATATGCGATAAGTGAGAGTAGATTAATAAGTTTATACATACACCAAATCTTTTTTTTTTTTTTACTTTTATACATACACCAAATCGGAAGATACATTAATTACAGTGTATGCAGTCCAATATATCAAGCTTAAAGCTTTGATGCATGAATGCAGCGAGTGATATGTTTGGGTACGTGGTTGGAATTAGCTGATTACCTAGAGATCTCATTGGTTGCGATACACAAAAATAATGTATCTTGGCCATGTGCTAAACTAGTTTCTCTATGAGGCAAAGGCCCCAGTGGCGTATTAGCTCTGATTGATAGTCTATACATGGTACATTATATGGGATTGGAGGTTTTATCTATTATTTATAGGTAAATAATCCTAATTAGGGACAAAAGGACAAAGGGGGACACCAAATGCCTACATTGTTATCTCACTCCAACTCAAGGCTTCCGTTATCGAAGAATTCAACTTAACTGATCATTTTGACATCACAATTTGGTGCTCCTTTCTCATATATGTAAGAATACTCCCTTTTTTTTTTCATGGAAGAGATATAGTCATATGAGAAAGTATAACTTATATGCAAATTGATGTTATTTTAGAGAATAAGAACAAGGAAAGTACAACCCGTCTTCTCTTATCATAAATTAAAAAAGGAGATGGATCTTCTGATTAATTAAGTTCGGGTTTTGTCTTGATTAGAAAGTCCAGGAAGCCGCTCTTATATATATAATTATCAAAATAGTAAGAGTATGAATCATTGCTGGGGTATTCTCATGACAGTTTAATTAAAATTTTAGCCTGGTGCAGAGTCATCATGACCCAGAATATTGAATCTCAGCATTTCTTTAAAAATTTCTGCTGAATTAAGAAATAGAATGTACAATGTTGTAGCTTTTAAAATTTTTCATTCATCTTCCAATGTCAATTTAGCTTTGTAATCTTTCATCTTTCTCGTTCTCCAATTGTGGGAATTTTTTCTGTATAACCGCTGGCTTGCATTCCATGTCATTCTCTGAAAGCAGATCGTGGTGCATTTTTTGTACTTATATATCATCAATGAAATCATTCTCGTTAGCATAAAAGCACAAAATTGATAACGTGAATGCAGAACAAAGAGTTGGGGACAAAATAAAAAGCCCCAATCCCAACTTGCAGGCAGCAGCAGCTATATTAAACTGGAACTAGAATTAGAAAAACTGAACCACGTTGAACGTAACATCAGTGCATGGTCAAGCCAAGATTTTGACAATTTGTTATTTTATTCTGGATTTTCTGACTATAGGGGCTGACTTTGAATTCAACTAGTTCAAGCTGACTTATTTTCCTTATCAGACAAAAAGATTAATTTGCAGTGATTTCCGCTTTACAGAAACCCATAATCACTATGAACTTTCCTACCTATCCTCTTCCCCCCCCCCCNTCGCGCACCTAGTCATTTTTTTTAGTAAGAGAGAAGTTGCAAAAAATCCTAACAATGTGCCTATATATTTGATTGTTAATTAGTATGTTCACATTATAGCTTTGGCTTTACGAATGAAGTTGCACAATATGCAGTATGTAAAACTAGAATATAATGATAGTCAAACATACAAGATTCTAGTCCACATGAATTAGGGGGCCTGCACAAAGTCCCAAATATATGGTAGATATATACATTTATATAAAATCCATTTTGCTTGCGTGGTGTTAATGTTTTGTAACTTTGTCTAAACGGAATAATTTTGAACAGGCAAAGCGTTTAGGCGCCCCATGCAATATATATGTGCAATAAATAAAACTCCAGAACAAGAAAAAGGTTACTAACGCAACAATTAAAACACCAGTCGTCCAAGTAATATCCGAGACAAACACTAGAGACGTGTGATCGATTGAATTCTTCAAAGATATTGAGGAAAATTACATGCCCCCCAGCTCCTAATTATGGTATAGCATAGCTATACTACATTATTATCACTCCACCAACTATGATGAGTACATATATGCAGTATTAGAATACCCCCAAAAGAATTGGGTCACAATATGTACGTACTTGATTACGGTGCTGGTATCCGTCTGGATTTGGAGGATTTTTAACCAAGGTATGCCTGGATTTGGAGGACTTAATTATACACCAGGTATGCCAAAAATGTATCATGTGTATGGACGCATTTAATGGAGAAGTGATATATTTGCTTGCGTAGTTGAAAATAAGATATCAGCCGGTCGGTTTACTTAAAACGGATATTCCATTCCAGATAAATACAAATCTCTCTTAATTTACATCCCACAAGAAATCAATGTAGGTATACATTATTTAGAGTACTGTTTTGTTTGTCTAATTACTGGTTTGGTCCAGGAAGAGGCGGGGTGGCTCCAAGAAGTAACATTTTCTCTCTACAGTGTTCTTTTTCATTCACAATGACCTCAAGATCTTACTTAAGGAATCAAATACCGAACCACTTGAGGCAATTAAGTTTTGTTTTGGTACAGGATAATTCATCGTCAACGCATGAATCTTTAACTTTTCCTTCTTCTTCACCATGGTAAACTTTAAGGACGCAATAGGGGAGCTGCCTGCCTGAAAACAAGAAGTTAATCTAATTGAAAGAGCTTCATCCATGTCTTGTTAGGATTCGGGTATATATCTACATTTCTCTTTGTGGTAAGTATATATCTACATTCATCTCTTAAATTACAAACAAGGTAATAAGAAAGAAATATCATGGCACTAACAACTTTATATTTTTATCTAATCCAAAAAAAAATCCTTTACATTATGAATAATGCTATCCGAAGCAAGTGTACCAAAAAATTGTGATATTATTAATAGTCCTACTATAAAAAACTAGCTATAAGAAATAATTTATGACAATGCATATATATCATCATAAATTGTATGTAGATAAACTCATTAATATTTGGGCACCATCTTGACATATCAATGTGCAAAACCTGTTCTTAAAGATAAATTTTCTTAATTTGCACATGAAAGCACATTTACCTTTTATGCAGTCCGTGATTAAGAACGCTTTTTGACGCCAATGATTCCTTCATTTCTTACATTTCTCATTGTGTGAACGCAGTTCATTGATTTTTTTAGGTACGTAAAAAGATGAACTGAACCTGCCGGCGTCTAGAAAGCTCAGTTAGAATGCCACTTTAAATCACTATTGTGCTTATTTGACAAAGTTATAGCATGACTAATTACGCTTGTGAAAAAATCCAAAAGAAATAATTTACCATGGCATGACCAGCAACCACAGAAAAAAATTTAGTCATTCTTTTAGCTCATTCAGTAGAAAAAATCACAGTTTCTATTAAAAATACAAACAAAAGTCATCGCGTAACTTCCACGAATGTCCACATTTCGAGACTAGTTTGTGTGTTCAACTTAAAAAAATTCAAGTCTTCTGAAAACCTGCGCCTAAAAGTTGCCATTTCGCTACATTATACATCTAACAAAATTATTAGAATATAAATGTGAGTAGATAAATATATCCTATACATATTGGAAACTAAGGAAAAGACTAAATGAATGATTTATGACTGTAAATGGATCCACTGTCAAGATTTTGATACTGTCAAAATCCAGAGAGTTCTCTTTATATAAATACAAGAGGAGAAAGAATGATCGTCCTTGGTCAGAAGGAAATTAATTAAAACTAATTGCAAATTATTTATTACTAGTATACAGATATGGTATGGTTCGTATACTCATCAACTTTGCCATTTAAGTAGATGGTCGGATATAACCATCAGAATTAAGAACGGAACTGTTAGTTTCAGCTATACATATGACTTTGTTGTACTTCACATTTGCCTCTTTTGCTTTTCAAGGAAAGTAATTAGGGACCGAATTTCCGTGTTGTAAGGAACACAAATTCAAGAATTTTGCTTAGAACATAAGACTGTGGGACCTTGATTTGGAGTAATTAGCATCTCATGGCGCTACTATGGCATACTATGTACATATGTAGAAACTAGAAACACAAAACGTGTCACTCTTCTGTTCTGACTTTTGTCTGTCTGTACAATGTTCTTGATACACTTGGGTTTGCGTTGCTTAAAAAGAAACAAAAGGCAATAAACTAAGTAAATTGATGAATGGTAATTATCACTTCTGGGAGCAAAAGATGATTAAGTAAATTGAACACCATCACAACACAAACCATAAGTGAATTGAAGGATATCATGGCTGAATACTATACACCAACTGTAAAGAATAGTACTTTTTTCATTGTATAATACACCCAGCTGTACTCAATATGATTGTGTGGATATGGATCAAATTAATCCGTATTTAAGTTTTTGCTTAGCTAGGTCGATGGATAGTGTGCCATCAGAAAAGTAAAAGGCAATGGGTACACAGAAATACATAATTAACATGAGGACTAAGCGGATATTATATATAATCTGCCTCGACAACTTGACAATTTGGTCAAATTGCTTAATTTTTGTTTTTTCTCGATCCCTACTAAGTTGCTGTATACTAAATTGGACTGCAGATTTAACACTTTAGGAGCAGAAATTTGGACCCCCGTGCTTTAGCAGATCATGAGACTACCAATGATAAGTATGCGGTGAATGAATATTGTAATATAATTAAGGTTAACACCCTTATTACTAGTATACATACATATGGATCATAATTAAATCTTTTTTACTTTTTTACTTTTGTGTCTTAAGGTGTGGGGAGGAAGAGGAGGAGGAGTGCATCATAAAACTAATGCTTCAAACTCAAGGAAAAGTAAAGGCAGATGAGGTGGTGCTTTCTGACTAAGACCGTCGCACGTGTGCTACGCGTCGTCTTGCTTATGTACACGTGTACAAAACCAAGGGAAAAACAATAGGCAAATTAGCAAAGACCGGACAAATGTTATGGTGATATAGTAGTACTACAATATATATATTAAACTTAAAAAAAATCGTAGTTTTTTTGACAAAATTAAAACTAAAGTCTAATGTAGCCAAAAGTCTATCTAAGATGGCTGGCTTATATATATATAAGTAGGTAGCCAGTGCCCATAAACCAACCCTGGTTTTCCCTTAGTTGCTTTCAAGAGATAGCCAGAGCTTATAACTAGCTATATACCCATTGCTTGCCCTGTTAATCAACAATCTTTCAAGTACTGCATCCCATACAACATTCCTTTTTTGTTGGGTTGTAGTGTGGTGTGTGTGGTGCTGGTAGAAGAAAGATGGGAAGGCAACCCTGTTGTGACAAAGTTGGACTGAAGAAAGGGCCATGGACAGCTGATGAGGATAAGAAACTCATCAACTTTATCCTCACCAATGGCCAATGCTGCTGGAGAGCTGTTCCTAAGCTTGCAGGTCTCTTCAACAATCCTGTATTTATCATTACTTCAAGTATATGCTTACTGCTACATTTTTCTTAGGAGAAAGCAGCAGTACTGCTTAATTATTCCTTGAAAAAGAAGAAAAAAAAAAAGAGAGAGTGAAAGAATGTAAATTTGGGTTCTCCTTTTCTCCCTTTCTCTATGTACCACACTTTACTTTATTGTGGCGAAAGGGAGGAGGAGAGGACAGAGTGTTCTGCATGTGACTTTTTCTTGGATTTAGGACAGACAGGGATCATAATTCTGTTGCAGTCCTGCAATTCTTTCTGTTAAAGAAAGAAGATAAACTTGACATGGTTATCATGGAGTTCTCCTTTTGTATATATTTCAGTTCTTTCTTTTTGTGGAAATTAAATGAATAGTATATATTGTGCGCTGTAACCAAACTTCTATAAATATGTGAAATGGGAAAGCCACGAACTGCCAAGATTCAGGCTATATTATTAGGATGGATGGTCGTCACTTTTTTGTATCTCTTGCCGCTGTGAATGACTGGTTTCCGGTGGGTCATTGCAGGATTATTGAGGTGTGGGAAGAGTTGCAGGCTGAGATGGACAAACTATCTGAGACCAGATTTGAAGAGAGGACTTCTGTCAGAATATGAAGAGAAAATGGTCATTGATCTCCACGCTCAACTTGGCAACAGGTTGTATATCTTTTTCAATCTCATTTCTTTACTGTTATGTTTGTTAAAATCTCTCTTTCCCCTTGTTCGTCCTGTTCAACCTACTTCATTTTTTTCCTGCATTTTAGCATCTTTTTCGTTATTACTCGATTTGGTAATTCTTTTGCCACAATTTATAGGTTGTTGGGCCAGCTCTAGCCCCTATAGGTTAAAAGTTACTTACTGATCAATAAAATATATTCCATCATTCTCAATCCAGGTTTAAAATATTCTCCAAGCACAAAACTAGTAAAAGGACATATTGTTCCTGTATCTCAATCTGCATTGAATCTTCAGGGTTGCAAAACTTTTGAAAATTGTGGACTCGATTCCATCAGTCTTATTTTAAAAGCGTTTTTGAAATTGTCAGCCACAATTGCTAGTGGATGTTGTCAGCCACAACTGTTTACATTTAGTTTTAGGAGTGATTGTATATTTTCCCCACAACAAGTGCACCTATTCTCCAAGCTGACATACTCACTGTGACATAGACATGCACCTTTGTAGTTAGTGGGCATAAGGAGTCAATTCTTTTTGTGAAGTGGTCCCAAATAGAATTTTTTACCAATTCTCCATTCCTTTTTTTTTTTTGGGATTCCAAAATTTTGGTTAATCGCGCTCAATTGAAGTCTAATAGCATTTTCACTGCTGCTGTAACAGATGGTCTAAGATTGCTTCGCATCTACCTGGAAGAACTGATAATGAGATCAAGAACCACTGGAACACACACATCAAGAAAAAGCTAAGGAAAATGGGGATTGACCCTCTAACTCACAAGCCGCTCTCTTCAAGCGAACTACCTTCTCCTCCCCCACAGCAGCAAGAATTGCAGATTCCGCAAGAAACAGAGCAGCAGCAACAGAACCCTTCATGTCTGCCCAATGTTTTGACTGAACCGGACCAAAACAACCAACTAGAGACATCCTTACAATCGAATATAACCCATGACGTAGAAGTGGAAGACAAGAACATTTCAAGCAGCTGCACATTTGGGACAATGGATATAATGGATGGCTTTTGCGTGGATGAAGTTCCAATCATTGAACCCCATGAAATGCTAGTCCACCCATCATCTACTTGTGCGCCTTCCTCATCAGCATCTTCATCCTCCTCTTCTTCCAATGGTTCAAACAACATCCTCGAGGACTTGCAATTCTCAGATTTTGAGTGGCCAAACAATGGGATTGGCCTATGGGAAGAAGAGTACTTGAGTAGTTGGGATATGTTAATCAATGATGCAGACAGCGACAGAAAGCTAGAAGCTGCTGCTGCTGGTCTTGATGTCCCTCTAGTTCAGTCATGTCCGAGAATGGTTTTGGATCAAGATTCTTGGGCGTACGGGCTTTTGTGACTTGAACAAAACAATTACTCTTTGTGGAAACTAATTACTCGCAGTGTAATTTGGTTGCTAGTTTTTCGTCGTCACTTGAGGAGATAAATAAGTGAAGAAGAATCCGGGAAAAAAACCCCACTTTTTAATCTCTTTCTTCTTCTTTTTTTTTTTTTTTTACTATCTTGGGACAAAAGGAATGAAAATGAACATTTCTGTATATGAATGGAAAAGGGTATTGGATTGGATTAAGTTATTCCTCCTTTCTCTGATTACATCCTCAGCCTCTCATTCACCTTCCTCTGGAAATAAAAGAAAAATCAAATTTGGTTTCAAAAGAGGCAATCTCAAGAAGAGTATCCATCCCATCCATATCTGCCCTCATCATTTTTTTTTTTATATCATTACCTATGCACACTTTTTGCGCTGTATTAATTAACTGCATCTATGGAAACCTTCTTTGATTACTTGATACATATCAGTATTCAGAAACACAAATAGTTGTTTTAAAGAAAAACAGTACTCTTGCTTAGTATATATTGGATCCATTCTTCTAGGGATTATGTTGGAAGCTTAATTATTAGGGTTTCCTCTCGTAAAACGTGAAGCACACTTAGGAATGCTTGAGGAACAATCACGCTAGAAGCACGATTTGACAAATTCATGTTAATTTTATATATCGTTGAAGTTAACACATACTCCCTGTCCCTTTTTTATTGAAGTTTTAACCATTTAGAATTGTCCCAAAAATATTGTTGCTTTAGAATAATTGATGAGCATTAAATAATTTTTTTCCTATTTTGCATTATCTTCATAATAACAGAATTTTTGATTGTCTCTATTATTTTTTTTTAAATAAAGAGTAGTTTAGTCTTAACCTAATATAAAGTTGTCAAACTTATACCAATTAAATGCATTTCTTAATATGTGTGTAAATACCTTAAACGTTAATAAAAAAGTGACACAGGGAGTAGTAAGTAATTAACTACCACTGGGGTGGTGGCCCAGTGGTAAAGCCTCTAACCTACCATCTCTAGGATTCGGGTTCGAGTCTCGGCACTTCTAGTCAAGCTCCATAATAGTGTGATGTGGCCGAATATGGCCTTCCACACTATGGGGTGGTGGCTGTTGAGCCCTATGACTCCCCGACACTATGACGCATAGCAGGCGAGGGTTTTCCGCTGGTACCCCGGTGGGCGATCTCTCCTATGAAGAGGGTCTAATGTCAGGATGTAACCGTTATTGACAGTGACCTAGACCGAACGGGCGATGATGACACTGCTAATACTTTTTTTTATTCTAGACAAAAAAAAGTAATTAACTAAACCAATAAGAGTGGTACATTTAATCCACATCAATAAATGTATAGGTTACTTTTTTTTCCTTTCTGTTTTCCATGGTAATGTGCCCACTAAATCTTTGAAAACCTTTCAAGCGTAGGCTCCAACCAGAATAAGGAAGTACGCCTTATTACGGACCAGGTGATATCCCGCAGCTAAAGTGGATAAGGATACTTGACAATAGTCATGAAATGAATAAAATAAATTTTTTTTTTTTGGCAAAATTTTGATGAAGATAATTGTAATAAATATATGTGACTTTATACGCATCTAGAAAACGCGCGGACGACTCACAGAGTTGGACTTTTATTTACAGAAAAATCTGGGGCGACATTTCCTTGGTCAAATACTATACAAATATTTTGACGCTACGTTGTTTCATAATCTTCGACTTTCCTGCTCGCATACATTATTTTAACAAGTACAAAATATGTCTAGTCCCTGGGTATAGGACTCGCAAATTAATTAGTGAAATTTCCCATTTTCCTGCAAATCTAACGCCGATATTTGAAGCTATAGCTAGGTTGGTTTGTTGAATTTGCTAAAGTTAATAAAATTTTGTATTACAAAACCACGGGATGGTGTGATAGGAGAGTTAGAATTTTAATTTCTTGCATAATACACCGAATGGTAATATATAATGTCAACACATTTTTGTCCTCCAAAAGTCTCCAAATTAAGTACTCTCATTTTCGCGTTTGCTTGGCGGAGAAAGTTACAAACCGTAGGTTGCCAGTAAAAAATGACATACGTCCTACCGTATCTTTATACTAGATCACACACCCGTATGTATGTATAAATTGGCAATGTGAAACATCAATCAAGCTAGCTAGGACATGAAAACTTGTGACTGAATATGCAACTCAATATAAAAACAATCATGTTCAGAAAAACAAAAACAATCGAGAGATATATGGAGGTTGATATGCCGCTCTCAATCACTATAACCAGTTAAAGAAATTAAATCTACACTACCTATTAAATCTTTTTTCATATTTACTAAACTCAGATATTGCCCTTTTATGTGTAGGATATTGATCTTATGTGGTCATTGATTCACCACAAGAATTTTGTGTTAGAGAATGTATGCATTGTGCAATACGTTTTATGAAATGGCGAACAGAAATGCTTTTTTCTTTAGCAGAAAAATGAAAAGAAGGTATTATACCTGCATATGCATTGCGGATAAACCAAGAAACATATCAAAATTTATACTATACTCTGTAAAACACACAAGGGTTATCCAATGCGGCTCAAGTGGATTAGTGTGCTAATCGAAGACCAGTCCTGGCCGTACTCCAAAGTCGATTAATTATTAGCCAAAGTCGCATTAATGTCTAATTTCCAAAAGTACAGCTTTTTACTAGGTCTTCGCTTTGGAGATATAACATGGAAAAATTTTGTTTAGTTTGAAAACCATTGACTGAAATCTGCGTCACTTTGTAGACCATTCCCTGGGAAATCAAGGTACAGAAGATACAATTAAGATTAGATGTAAAGTGGCTCTTCTGTTTCCTGGAAAGCTCCATAAAACTCTTAATTTGTTTGCAGAAATTGGTCTCCGATCGATTACGTACCTTGAGGAAAAAAGAAAAATAGTAGGGTGATATATTTTAATTTATTCATTTGCTCGTTTACTCCATATATAGCTGTAATTTAGCTGGTGACAGTTGTTTATCATGACATAAGGATAGCAACAAGAAGTATATTACTCTCCAAGAATGCTTCAAAGACTGAAATTAGACTGAATTTTTCAAATGAATATGTACATGGTTGATCATGCTTTCTCTTAAATCCAACTAGGACCCGAAGTTGATAGTCATCTTTGAGAGCAAAGAGCATGAGTTCATGATGCTCTCATACAAACCTATTTATTGTTGAAACAATGCAGTTTTAAGTTAACTTAGTTAGCTTTCAAAATTATTACATTGGTAATCTTCCCAAATTATATGTGGACTTTCAGGTTCATTCCATGAGATTTTGGCTTGCCAAATAACGCGTGATGGTTAATTACAAATGAATTGATAACTATAACCTCTTTTTTAATAAATTATCACATCCAGTTAGAATCAGAGACCAAAATTCTTAAAATTAATTATTTGTCGGAACAGAGTAATTTAGTAGTTTTGGTCTATCTCAAACAAAGTATAAAATATTGGTCATAAAATGATATGTAAATGCTTAACTTTACGTCCACCCAAAAAAATTCGTTGGCATCTCATGTATTTTCCAAAGCATTACCAATGTATATATAAAACGCATTAATTGTTTGCTACTTGCGGTGTTAATTCATTTTTCAACCCATAGAATTATCCTTAGGTACTTCATCTAGTTATCAGCTAAATTCGGTATATATGCAAACAGTTAGCACTTAGAGTGTCACTTAAGAAGCTAATTAAAATAATTTGTCCTTTTCATAATATAGCTAGGATTCGAATCTTTCAAAACAATATAGTATTTTTAAAATTACGGAATTAGATTTGACTAGCATGATGTATTATTAAACAAAACTAGCTAGCAAGCGAGTTGGGAGTTCAATTTTAACAGAGAGATGATGATATTCGAGATTAGAACCATATGAAATGGACGTATCACCAATTAAACGTTATACTACAATAATACGATTCAAATACGTCGACCTCATTAATCAAGGACAAACCATCTAATTAATTAATTTTTGAGTAGAATGTACTTGGTAAAATATAAACAAAACTTTGGCATTCCAGAGGAGAACTAGGGGGGAAAAAATAAATAAATTGGGAGCTAGTTCAAAGAAGAAATGATGGTGTAACTATCCAATTGTTAATCAAAAGGAGAAGAAATTAGAGGCATTGAACAAGACGTGGAACGAGTAATCATTGAAAGAAAGCGAGTTTTAATGCAAGTGGAACTGGAACTTTTGAATTCAACCATCTGACATAATGTGTGAAAGCGTTTACCCTGATATGCCACCATTTTTATACCATATATAATGGACCACTAGCTAATTTTCTAGTGAGTCTTTACTGTTCATGGAGCCGTTCATGACAAGCTTTCTCTTTGTTCTTGTGCTACTAATTCTTTGTCTTCTTTGCCTGAAATAAATGGGAAAAGTTCTACCTTCAAAAATATATTATAAATCCGAATCGTAATACAAAGCATTCGTGTAGAATTACATCCCTTCATTGATATGCATCTAAACATGCATTTTCCCTCGACAAAAAAAAAAAAAAAACATGCATTTTCCAGTTTGTGCAATAGACACCATCTAGCGTGACCAATTTGGGAAATGTATTTGTTTTTGAGGGATTAATTAATTTATAGTATAAAACACAAAAAGAAACTAGTTAATGCAAATGCTGACTAGGAATTGGAGAACCCAATCATTTCAAAGATGGTGGCCAGCAGAAGCACAGACATGTACAAATCTAAAATCGCCATATTCAAAAGGTTCCATTCAGATTATTATTGCATATGGTTGGGGTCTCACTGTGTGTGTGTGTGGCCTATTCCTTTCCTCTTCATCAAAATGCCATATATATGCATGCTCATCATTAATTATTCCTCATAGTCCAGGTCATCACACATAGACACACACGTGGCATGCCTAACTTAGCTACACGTATTTGCAGTAGAACACAATGAAAACCTTAAAAGCCACCACAGCATATATATGTATGCCACACCAAACCCAGAAATCCTTTCATAGTATCTCACATGAGGTGTGCCACATGTCACCAACCCTCTTTGTCCCAAAATCCACCATTCTTTGACTTTTGCTACCTGGAAAAATAAATAAATAAATAAATAAAGTGTAAAGACATGGGACCCAGGAGGACAAAAAAAGAAGAAGAAGAGAAGTCGTATATTTGCACTCGCTGTGAAACGCGTGGAAAATAGGACGCGTTAATAGGGGATTTTCAATTTTGTCATTTTTAGTAGTGCGGTGCAGCTCTATAGAATCTATTTTTGACAAAAGAAATACACAAAGCCAAGAAAAAAACACAGGCATGGCTGCGTGATTCTCATAATAAACCATCAATTTCATTTTTGGTGTCATACTATACTACAAAAAGTACATACAAGTAGTCAATACACGGTGATTTTTCAAGGCTTTACACATGGGATCACACAGGAGGATGTGCATGGATGGATTTTTGCTCCTTTGGAATTTAAATGTCACCTTCAAAGATCCGGAGACAATTTAAACTTCTTCTCTTTCTACCTATGGCATGTACAATGGATTTAGTGTATGCATGCTTGCTTACTGGATAGGGTACATACCGTGCGTGGCATTTGGTAGCTACCTAGAATAGCAAGAAGGAAAATTTTATTGGGTTGCTAGCTATCTTTTTTTTTATTATTTTTACCACATTTATTTATGTATATTACAGCTATTTTTTTATTATATAGATAAATTTATCCTTATATCCAATTGATATTAAGGGGGAAACTTCTAAGGATTTATAGTACAATGGATGGTTGCTTAGTTACTTAGATGGAGTACATACTGTGGTGGCTTTTGGTAGCTAGCAAGAGAACAAGAAGGAAAATTTTACGGGTATATTAAAATTATTTTGCTTAAAATAAGTATATACCAGAAAAATTATATTTCTGATATATCTTCTGTAACAGCCCGGGTAAAAATTTTGGATTTTTACCGGACTGTAAAAGTCTATTTACCGTGATTTACTGTTGAATTAATCTTGGGTAATTAATTCACGGTAAATCGGTAGTCATTTTTCGAATCCGAGTATTTTCCCGCGCTCGTGATTTTTCCGTGAATTTTTCGGAACTAAGTTGGTATTTTTCGGGTTTCGGAATTTCTCTGAAAATCACATCGGAAAATAACTAAGGAGGTATCTGTTATTTTCTGGTCCGGATTGGATTCGCCCGTAATACGGACGAATCGTATTATTGGTATCACATGTTAAATAGTAACATTTTCAGGTTTATAAAAAGGAAGAAGAAGAGCCGGGAGAGGAGAGGAGAAGAAAAAGAAAAAAAAAGAGAGAAAAAGAAAAAGAGAGAAAAGGAGAGGAAAAAAAGAAAAAGAGAAAAGAAAAGAAAAGAAAAAAATAAATAAGAAAAGAAAAAAAACAAGAAAAATAGAGAAGAGAAAAAAAAAGAAGAAGAAAGAAAAAAATAATAATAAATAGAAATTCGGAAAAAAATGAATGAAAAAAAAAGAGGAAAATCATAGAAGAAAGAAAAGAAGAAAAATGAAAAAAAGAAAGAAAAAAAAACAGAGGGAACAGTGCCGTCACCCTCCGCCACCACACTGTTCATGTGCAGCCGTTCTCCGCCGCTGCACGCCACACCGCCACGTCCAGGAAGGTCGCCGTCCCGTCGCGACCTTGAAGCCGTCGCCCGCGAGTCGTTCCGTCGCCGGAGTGGCCCTGACGCGCTGCAGACCCGACGGCCGACCCGTGGATCTGCCTTTGCGCCGCTGCCGACGACGAAGCCCAGCAGCCGCGAGCCACCACCGCGACACCGAGCCGCCTTGCCTTCCTTCGCGCTCGCGTTGCTTCCTCCTCGAGCTCGCGCCGTCGCTCGCCGTGCCGCCAGCCTCCTACCCGGCACCACGACCCGCATCCGCCAGGTGAGTACCCGACTCCCAACGGGTTGGAGCTGCTGACGGGCTGGGTTGTGTGGGCTGGGGAAACGGGCTTGCAGTCTGGGC
>JAKUCV010004844.1:5015-19447 GCA_028386065.3 Turnera subulata | reverse complement strand
GAGTCTTTTGGTTGGGCTGTTTAGCCCGTGTTTTTGACTTGAGTAGTTATAGTGTGCATACTGATCGTCTTTCCATTGTCGTGAGCACTTCGGACTCACCCCTCACCTGCGGGCTTTCATCCCGTAGGATGAGTTGTTTCATGTACAGGTTTGGTGCATTCCAGACAGGCTGCGACGTTTCCCTTGGACGGGCTTGGATCCATAGTTTGCATGTGTCGCATACAGTGTCATGTGAGTCTAAAGTCTTCCGCTGTGCATGTTTTCACTACTATTGGGCCATTGGGCCGGGATTTATTATTTATGTTGTTTTACTATTTTGGGCCGTTGGGCCGAGTTATTATTGTTCACACTGTATGCTTGGGTTTATTTGGTTGGGTTGTCACAGTTCCGGCCTGTGTTTACTGTGTACGGTAAATTCGGGTCGGGGCGTTTCATCTTCAAATTTTTTTTTTTATTTTACCACATTTATTTATATATCTGATAGTTTAAACTGATTTGATTTAACACTATGTAGTTTGACATTTTTTCGGTGTTTCAAATAAGATTATTACTTATTGCGAAACTATGTATTCTTCTTAATGAAAAGGCAAATTGTTTAATCTGGAAAGCAATATTATTTAACCAAAATCTGGGAACATCTAACCATCCGCAAGTGCTTTTACCTATTTATTTTTTAAAGTGAAGTACCCAGAAGTTAATGATTATAAGAGTCGTAAAGAGAGAAAAAATAAAAAAAGAAAAGAAAACAGAGACAGTGAGAGCTCGACCGAATATTTCTACGAATTTCGTCAATGTAGAAGTCTGAGGTTATGAGTTGATCTGTAGACTTACATGTCAAATTGATTGGTCCAAAAATACACGCTTGTTAAAGAAAAAGTGAAAAAAGACATGCTATCTTCTTCACTTACTACAAGTCTGTCTTACTAACATTCAAAACTTGAATTATATTTTAATCACTTTTAGGTTAAAGAATATTATCATGTTCGACTTAGTGCTACGAAACCTAGCTTTTGTTAGTTATTTGGAGAAAATAGACAACAAACCCAAGAATAAATCTCTACGAAGTAATAATCGCCTGCCGGAATGCTGTTGATAATTATGCACTAAGGTATATATATTGACTCTTGTGTTTGTTACTTAATTCTGTGGGCATGTAGTTGATACTTGATAGAACACTGAATTTTGTCTACTAAATTTTATTACAAAACTGACAATCCGAGAGATTCAATTCAATAGCTTATTATAGAAGTTAATGGGGGTGGGTCATGTTTAATATATGTGATATTGTGTAAAAATGAGACTATTATCAATTTACTTTTCCAAAGAGTCAATCGCCAAATATTGTATTCCTGTTTCCTTGCTGTGGATAGAATTAAATTTAGGACGTTAACTGAAGATGCCGGCATTATGATGGAATTAACTAGAAATGCATTTTTGTCATCGAAAAGAATTGAAAAAAGAGATAAAATTGCTTTAGTGTAATGTACAACAAACAAATGAACATGGGAGAGGCAAGAGAGGCAATGTGTATCCTTCACAATCATAGCATCCACAGAAAAGAAGAGTTGTTACACTTGGGACAAAATAGAAAGTAAAAGTGCATTGAATCAATGAAAGGATAGGGGAAAAGTGAGGCTGAAATAAGAAAAGATGTTGTAGACATTTGGTTTGGTAGGATTGTTTATCCAATACTAGCTAAAAAGGGAGTAATGTACAATCTAATCTTGTTCCTTTTCCAAAGAGGACAATGGCAAATGTATATGTTAATATGGAAAGGAGTACCGAGTGAATGTAATAGTCATCCATTTTTTTGTATATTGTTTTGTGGGGGTGCATGCCCTTTTCTTTCTTCTTTTTTTCTATTCATGAGATAGGGTGGTATAATGTGGCCATGGAGGACCATATTGGATTTGAGAAGGTGAAGCATGCTAAAGAAAGAACTGTGGCTATGCTATTTCTCTCCTTTCTGGCGAAGAGAGAGTGTAGAGAATACTGGGGCGGTCGCCGAATCACAGGGCGGTGTCCCCCCACGAGCACCCTCTCGATTGGCCATTTTGGTGGACTTTGGGGCCCCAAAGAGGGTTTGTCTGTACCCATTATTTTACTTGAGTAAGGGTTTGAGGTATGCAAAAAAACCCTACCTTTTGTTATGTTTCATTATGAATTGGTATGAATCAATGCGCCAATGAGTGCATCTTCATTCTCTACTTTCAAGCTTTCTAATAGGCTATATCCATTCGTGCATTTTGATTATGTGTTTTCTTTTTTCTCTTTTTCTTTGAGTTCGACTTACCAAATGTTTAAAGCTCCAGAGCTCATTACTTACGCATTGCTGTTGTCATAGTCACCAAAATGACTTCAGCAACTCAACAATGTGACGCAATCGAGCTAATTAGCATGCCAATGGAAGAAAGAAACACATATTCTCAAAGCCAGCTTAGTGGAGTGAGTTTTTGGGTATTACCTATGGTAAAATTTTGGTTGGATTGAGAAGAAAGAAGGCCAAATCTAATGAGAGAGGTATTTTACCTAGAGAGGTAATAGTCATAGCTGTCAAAAATGAGAGAAGTAATTACATTTGTTATTAGTATTTCACATTTGAAAGAAATGGATTAAGTGAATATCTTATAAGTAAAAATGATTCATAAATCCAATACTTTAATAATTCATATTCCCTGATCAGAGGGATGCAAAACGTGTACTTTAGAATTTCCTACTCTTTAAAATCTAGAGTTTTGTAAATGTAGTTACTTTAGAACTTGACTAACAACTTAAAGTACTGATAATTTTTTAGTATGAGTTGTGGTTTGTTTAAGAAATCCATATACATAAGAGGTAAGAGCAGTACATTCTCCGGTGTTCCAAAATCCAAAGCATGAACTACGAAATGCTCTTCTTTTTTTTTTCGATAAACGTATGATAAGCTTTTTGAATAAAAAAGAAAAAGTACTTTTTAATTTTTTTGGGGGTTCCTTCTTGTTTGTAAGCCTTAGCTAGGCTATTTTGGGATATAGAAAAGTGACTTTCACTATTAGGCCCATCCTTGCACGCGCATGGGGTTGGTTCACAGGTGTAGAGTTGGGTGGATATATGGGTCCAAAGACTAAAAAGGTGGGATGATTAACTGGAGTTCATTTGTTAAAGGGACATATGTACCCATCTCTGCTAGGCACGACAACAAAAGCAAATGGCAAAATCAAGATGTGAATTGTTTTTCTGAGGACAACATAACCCCACGAATTAAACATTTCCCATAATAATTTCCTTGTTTTTTTTTTTAATTTGAACACCACCTTTAATTAATCCCCTATTTTATTTGCATCACTTTCGTTCATGATGATGATAGGTATCTTTTATATCGTATTATTATTCCCTTCATAGTAATGGTAGCTCCATATTGTTCTGTGTAGGGAGGGAGAGGAGAAAAACCTTATCTTCTGCAACCACAAAAAATGTGTTTCTACAATGTTCTTGAATTGAGCAAAAAAGGTGTGTGTGTGTGTGTGTGTGCCATTTTGGGACTTGCGGGCCACCGGAATATTAGAGGGAGACATTATGTTTTGGAGGATGCACAGTAATAATGATCATTTGCTCCATTTAACAAAAGTCTTGGATGAGTAGCATAAAGACACATAACCGTTATACATTTTGAGTTTGGATCCCCTCTGGTCCATGAGATGATCAATTAGATTTTGCCGGCAGCCTACCTGTATCAATCACTTTATAACACATCAGGGCTTAGTCTGTTAGGTCGCTTTAGAGTTTGTTCGATTCTTTTTTTTTTTAGTTGGTAAGAAGGACTAAGGCCAACCCCCACTTAGGTGCATTTTGGCTCCTTTCAAAAACAATTGATAATGTCATCAACATTGCCAAAAAGGAGATGGTCATTAGCTTACACATCATCCAAACATGGAGGTGGATTTGCTGCCTGGTTCAAATCCTGGGTCTTTATCAGTTCAGTTTTAGTAATCATCCTTTCATTGAAAACCAGAAAAAAAAATGGTGGAGTTGTATATATATATATATATTGGTTCTGATTAGAGTTGGTGATTCTACATTATCCAAATAAAATAAGCAAGCATGACATTTCAATCTTGCAATGAAAAGGGTAAATTATAGTCAATTGTTGGATAGTTGAAGGGAAAATTAATAAGTTGAATATAATGACTAAAGAAACATGAACAATAACATTTTCTTTATAAAAACTAGAGGAAATTGCCACATGAATGGGAAGTCAATACTAGCAGACTTAATACTGATGCAAAGCTGAGTCATGTATCTCAACACACGTCATTCATAACGTTATCGTCGCTCTTGTTTTTCTTTTTTCTTTTTTCTTGTTGGGAAGGGACCATTAATGAGGGCTACAAGAGCATTTCTCTCATGCAATCTGTGGCTATTTTTTTATTTGCGTTCATCATGGGGTGCTCTTTTTGTGGGAAGAAAATATAGCCTTGATTAGTTAGGTGTCAAATCGTCCTTGAAGTTGTATCAAACATGATTTTCGAGAAACTTCGAGGTTCGAATCAATCAACTGAGGTGGGGAATGGGAGAATGCGATTGGTGCAATCTGCTTGAACCCCAAGTAGGTACTATGTAATGATTCCTTGAATGTAATAATGGTAACAAAATTTTTGATCAACAGTGAAAGCACCACTGGTAGTGGAAAGAGTAGTAATAGTCCTTGTAACTCTCTTGACATTTAACCATTGTGGGAGAATCATCATTTTCTTTTTCTGTTAGAAATTTAGTACTTTTCTTTTCTTTTCCCTTTTCTTTCTTGTCAAATGATTTTGATTATCAAGTCCACCTTCTAAATTCAACCATCTCCATTTTTTCATATAGTTTAAAAAATCTGAATTATTCCAAGACAAATTTTGACACTTAAAATGTCATGGAGACACAGTGGGCTCTGGCCCTTGAGGTGATGTGTTTTGCTCATGCCAGTATTGAAATGAGCTCGATAAGTTGGATTGTCACGGCTGTTAGGCCTACATCACATAACCAAACATACACCAAGTCTTTGTTTGTCTTTCTTTTTTGTTCCTTTTTGGTTACATACATCGTCAAGCCTAGTTGCTACCTCTACGGAGGAGGAAGACCTAGCCCATCCAAGAGTGTAACTTGCAAAGCTCATTTTTCAAATGTAACTTGCAAAGCTCATTTTTCCTGCTTGACTGAATCAGACCAATAAGACTAGCTCGGTGAATATTTAACTTTAGGTCCAGGCCCACGTAATCACATCAGTAAATCAATTGCACGTCCTTAACATGGAAAATTTCCAATTACCCAACAAAAAGAAAACATGGAAAATTTCCTCACCCAGATGATGAGACCTTCCCTAGTCTACCATGAATGATTCTTTCTATTATATTTAGTTTCATGAAGATTCAGTTTTTACTCGCCTGTTCCGTTTTATTTCAGTTTTTTTTTTTTCTAAAAAGAAGTAACTGTACTTTTTAGAATTTTCCAAACATGTATCTAGACTATTTTAATTACTTTCTTAATGGTTATGCACAAATCTTAAACGTCTAATACGTAGGGAGTACTTGACGTGTAATAATAAATTAAATGTTATATACCTTCAGATTTGGCAGTTCATGCTCCTTCAAGTAGAGAATTTATGCAGAAAACAACAGAGCATGTTGCTGCTTGATGCTAGACGTCACTCTTTGGAAAAAGAGATGGGAATTATTCGGAGCAGATTCTACTGGTTAGGGGAAAAAAACCCAAATGCTGGTGAGACAAAATAATCAGGGAATACCTGTATTATTTTGCATGTAGCTAAAAGTATAAACCTGTGTCATCTACCTAATTATTTACACAAGTTGAAGAATAACTAGAGCTCCATCTTGATTTGAGGGTTTCCGCCACTAGTATAATCTACGACGTCGTCAGTGAGTATGCTAGTTGAAACTATAGTTCCTCCATTATACCCATCCATCAACAACTTCCCTATTTTAGATCTCCATTCTGAGGTGTCTTTCTCCTGCTTCCGGTCATGGACGACTCTGTCACAATAGTTAAGCATTGTGCCCAACCCACTATTCGGAACCCAACCAAACTGCATCAACACCTGCGCTTCACCTTCGGTTATGTCTTCTCCAACCTTCAATGGAAATGATACATGTGCATTAGCTGCAGAGGTGAACTAAGGCAAAAATCTTCACAAAAATAAGTCATTTGGCAAGACAAAAGAACTAGAGTTTAGGAGTTTGCACAACAAAATGAATGATCTATATCCCATAATAACGAATAACATAGAGAAAATGAAGCACCTAGATATTGAGAGTGAGAGAATAACCTTAATTTGAGCGTTGCACAACTTAAAGCACATGAAGCACTTAGATATTGAGATTGAGAGAGAGAGAGAGAGGACATGGAGCAATAGACTCAAATAAATTATTCACTCGAAATCGGCAGTCACCTAAGTGTGGAATAAATTGAAGAAATTACCAGCAATGCTTTGTTCTCAATTAGAGTAATCCTGCCACAATTGGTGAGTTTCATGGCAGTCACCAAACGTTTGATCTGCCAGTCAATGGAAACAGAATCTACAAGCTCAAAGAAATAAGTTGCATAGCCATACTCGGGTCGTTCCAGCACTATTCTGCTTCAAGTAAAAACCAAGTATTACAATCCGCAGCAAAGTACAGAAAATAACCTATTTGAAAATTCTGCTTCAGGAAACACCTTTTATGCTTTTCAAAGACGAATATAAATGATTGGAGATCTCGACACCAACCCCATTCAGCAGGCCAATTACGAAACTGTAGATATCGGGCCTGCAGAAGAAAGGCAACTAAATGAATAAAGATTTAGGTCTTTTGATCACATAGATAGAGGAATATACACAATCATCAGTCCTCTGCAACTGGGTGAAAACCATTAGGTTTTACCTGCTCCACTAGTGAGAAAAGACAAGCCAGGCAATAACTTGGTTTTGTACCCTTTGAGCATCTTAAGGGAGCAAGCTTCAATAGGGAGCTGCGGTTGAAAAATATCTGCAGGAAAAAAAAAAAAAGAAAAAAAAAAAGAATTTGGGAAGCATAACATGGTAAATCAGAACTGGAGAAATGCAATAAGCACAAAGCACAGCGAAACTAGATAAATGAATTAGAGCATCTATTCGACATAAAACTAATAAGTTGATCAGAATACACCAAATTACAGGGTCAAGATTGTTCCCCTTGCTTAACTGCAAGGTCAAAGTAAGATTACGCTGTGCTATCAAGGAGAAGAAGGAACAAAGATCAAATTCAATCCACTAAATGTTTGCAAAAAGCACAGAACTCTAGGAACCAAGAGAACTAGAAACCTCAAAATATTGTTTCCAACCTTTGACATTACAGCTTCCAGGTCAGCAAATCCCTCTTCGATGAATGATTCATCAATAGGCTCATCATTATCTTCCTCCCCATAAAGCTTAATTTCATCAATTGATACTCCTTGTTCAATTAGCACCTGCCAATCGACAGTTTCAACTTTGTTTCCAGAAAATCTGCAATTTGGATGGAGAAAGAAAGAGTAAGATAGATATATTACCCCCAGCAGTCCAGGAGCATCTTCCTCCAGTGCTGTTTCAATCGAATCCCTGCAAGTGTTCAACAAAAGTAAGATCCCAGAGAGCACAGGCATCAAAGAATGGTAAGGCATTTTTAGAAGTGGATGAGACTGGACATCCATTGATGGAAGATTATTACGTGGCAGTTTTCTTCCTTTTCCTAGGACGAAAAATCCTTATTGGATCTGGAGCTTCAAACACAGCATCTCCACAGTCAACAGCAGAAGAATCAATTTTCCTCGAGTTTCCACAATTTGCAGAAATATTTAATTTGACTCGCTCTCTTGTCTGCTGCTTCATGCGATCTTGCAATTTCACATGATCAACATTGTCACTTTCAAACTTACTGGGAATTTCAAATTCATTCTTCACCGTTGTAAAGTTGGTGAAGTAGTCAGGCACGGCATTTCTTCCAGGATCATTTGATCCATTGCAATCCACTGGTTCATCCTTGACAGTGACCATATTAAACAACATCGAACTAGGTATGTTATCTCTGCTTGTGGGCATGCAACTTGGACTATCAAATGATTTTGACTCCAAAAGATTTTCCTGAGATGAGCATATTCAGTGGCTTTCATTCAGATATAGAGGCAAGTAAGTAAAAGTATATGATGGGAAACAACTTTCATGTTGACCTGTTACACAACTACTTCTATTATTGTTTTAGCCCATTTTAAAACAAATAATTGAAATACCCATTGAAGTACACGGAATCATTGCTACCTTTTTTGCAAGAGAAGAAGGGGGGAGAGCAAGACACAGAGTTTCCATCGCAACGATGATTTGAAAATTCAAAGCAGGTTTTGCAATGCAATGGTGATTTCGATGTCTATCCCAGATATACCGATGACACATAATAGAGTGAGATCTGGGGATAGACTGGGCAATCCCTATATAATAAGGATGCTTGTCCAGCACTGAAACTTTTGAGTTTTGAGCATTCAACATATGATTCTGGAGAATAACTTTTGAGTTCTGAACATCCAACATAAGATTTTGGAGCATAACTTGAAGAGTCAAATTGACTGGGGTGGTGAGGATATTCGGTGAGGTGGTTAACAGGAAAAAGCTTATATTTCGTCCTGGACCACTCGTTTCAGTGTTAACCAGCAACCATAAACCCAATAAGTGAGGATCTAGCATCAGTCCCAAAAATGTTCAAAAACTAACTAAAGAGCAAACGAACATATACATTATGGAAAAACAGCACATATGACTTGAACTTGTTCAACACAATGGATGCCAGAGGGCAAGTTTTTCCTTATACTGACCACTTTGGTCTATTCCCATAATTTTTTGTTAACCAACAAGCCCATGAACGTAGTTCACAATATGGTTTATGAGTTGCAAGTTTTTATGTGCACATGGCATTACTAAATATATTAAAGAGCAAAAAGCAATAACTCTCTGAGAAAGACAGAGGATAGACCTAGGTGCAGGCTCTTAAAGCATAGAGAAATAAAGGAAGCAGAGAGAAGAGATGTAAAACAACATCTCTAACCTTTTTGTTCTTTGGAAAAACCATGCATAGTAAATTTTTAAAATGGTGGCATGGCTGTCCCATGCAGATGGCTAGTATATATTTACTTAAGATGATGTTCTCAATAATTAATACCATAATAAATCTCAAGGAGCCAATGAAAGATTACCTCACTAGATGATGGTTTTTCCAACCTCAACATTTTCCTGTAAGAAAAAGAATCGGCGGGGTCCAAGTCAAGCTCATATATATATATGAAGATACCCTCAAACATGACACTGTTAGAATCATGAAGACAGAATAGCACCTTTCCAGCAGCATTCTTTGCCGCTCTTTCAGCACAATGTGATCAAGATCATCATTGGAGACATCATCATTGATTTTCAATGCATGCACATCGGCACCAGCAGAGCCACTCAATCCACCTCCTATTGAATTTTGGGGATGGTCAAAACTCTCAACCTTCATTTCTGCAGATTTTGTTGGCAACATTTGATTTCCAGAGGTCGTGCAATGATTTGCATTTACTTCCTCCGCATCGGGGCTGTTAAAATCAGCTGCAGAGCATGTAACCTTATCTGAAGAACTATGCAAACGTAGTTTAATCTGACCATGGCTGCAGTCTAAAGGCGCACTCAACTTTAGGCAACCAGTGTCGTTTTCCGAATACTTGGCATACTGATCAACTACTCCAGAATCTACCCGAATTGCATCATCTTTTCCTTCACTAGAAGAAAAACCAGGAGGAGGAGAGACAAGTCCCTACGATAAATGCATATTCTGCTTCAGTAATACAGATGGCAGAACATAAAGATTATATTTCTTTTGGAAAAAAACGAATCATACGTGTAGGTAAAAATAACGCAGCCTCATGAACAATTATAAAGTACAGCAAGTATCACAGGACAATCAGAAAACAGAAATCCACATCAAATCGCATGATCACCAAAAACAGCATGAAGCAAAACCCTTACCTGGGAACTGCATTGTCCATTCTCCCTTTTAACAACAGTCTCGCATCGGGGTCTGCCAAAATAATTAAATTGAAAACATCCCACAAAATTTTGCAAAAGAATAATAACATTAATAAACAGAAACCAAGAAGATAATCCCGGCGAATGACTCACGAAGTTTTGGTTGGATTACGGGTAGCCAACAGCTTCCGGCGCTCAGTCAACGGGAGATGGTCAAGCTCATTTGACCACTCAATACTACCAGAATCACCCTCGGATTTGGCGGAACTTACACCAGCACCATAAGATTGAGGCATGTTTTTCCTCTTCCAAGCACTCCACTGGGGCAGGTAATCCACAGGCATCGGTACCGCCTGTCTACACAGGTAGAAGTTTAAGAAATAAGAAACACGAGAGATTCATCGCTGAAATTAGGGTTTCCTTCCGGTGCGAATTTGGGGATAAAAGAATTCGAGAAATGGCGGGAGAAGTAGAACTTGGGCCAGTGCAGTAGAGTGAGGGCCTGAAGGGTACTAAGTAGAGAGGGTGAGGGAGACGACGATGAGCGAGATTTGGATTTTGGGGTGATGAAAAATGGCGCGAGAGGGAGAGAGACGATGAGATTTCAACTTAAAATTGCAAAACTCGAATTTTTTTCATTATTACTCTCGCGGAAGAGAAGTAGGTGAAGAAGGAAGTTTGCGTGATGGAGGAAATCCGAGTTGCAGATATCTGCCTTGGGCTATCCGTTTATGGATTGTGCGTTTTTGGGCTGTCTTTTTTTGACATTATTATTTGATGGGCCAAGGCTCGCACCATCACGCAAACCTCAAACAGCATCAACACCATCGGCCCAATAACATGGAGAGAGTCCTGATCCAGACTCGCAGCCCAAACCATTAAAACGAAGGCCTCCTTGGAAAGAAGCACACATCATCACCCCACGTGCACTGCCCCCACCATTTAAACAGATCTCACGCCAGCCGCCGGCGTTAAAATCAGTTGCAGGCATTTGTTGTGTTGTGTACTGTCAGGCACGCGCTCTTTTCTACATCTGCTTTCAGATTTTAGATTTAGATTCTTCTATCTGTTATAAAACGAAGCATTCATCTTCATGATTTTGGTGCTTTGATGAAGTGATATTTGAGAAGGAAGGAGGGAAGAAATCCAAAAATGTTTGGAGGAAGGGCTTGGGTGTTGTATTGCCCAGTTTCTTTCATTTCCAAATTTCTTCTTATATACACATATATATACATAAATGAAGTATGTACAAATAGTATTCATACTGTATTATACTTTATTTTATAACACTCCCCCTTAAATGTTGTTTGTACCTTGGGTAGAATATGCTTTTTGGGACAACTGCCTCATTAAAAACCTTACCAAGAAAAACCCAGTGGGATAAAAACTTGGTGAAGGAAAAAAGAGTGCAGTGCGTATTCTTCTCCCCCTCATTTTGGCCTCCATAGATTTCCTGATATTGTTGCATGCCGATCGTCCTTGTCAGCTTCTGGTGACGTGTATTTTGTCTGATCATATCTTCAATTGGACAGAGTTGGCAGCATAATCTTCATAATTTTGTCGTTGGAGCGTCTATCTTGCCATCTTGCTTTTGTAGCCCCGATGATATTACAATATCATGTGTAAAGTTGTGGTTGATGTCCGTCTCTGCTTTATGTGGACTGAATAAGGGATCTACATCTGCAAAATCAGCTTTACTCTCTTTCGGGTTCATTGGATTACACATTTATTATTCCCCGAAGATAAGAGCAAATACATATAATGCCGATAGGCTTAAATCAAAAGTTTCAGGCTTTATGTTACAAGCAATACATATTGCACTTAGACAGGATACTCCAGGACCAGTCTAATAGCACGGTATTTGGAAACTTCTTTGGGAGTTTCAATCATAAATAAGTTTATCCATACTCAAAATGATTTAAATTATGTAAAGATCAGTTCAACTCTATTTTGTAATTTCCCGAGAATTAGTTACTTCAGGCAACTTGGATCCTTCAGGGATCTTCATGTATATATCATGACTTCTGGATCCAGAATAATAGGTTGTAATGGCATTCATTAGATGCATTTTCTAATATATTGCCAGACTTATCAAATAATTGCATCCACCACAGGGGAGTATATGTCCTCATAATTAATACCTGGTCGTTTGGGTAAAACTTTGTGCCACAAACCGTGCTTTATATCTCTTTATTTATTTCTTTCCGCACAAATACCCTATTATGACCAATAGAATTTTACACCTTTTGGTGTACGGACTACAAGTCCGAAAAACTTCTCGCTTCGGGCGAGTCCAATCTCTCGCTTCGGGCGAGTCCAATTTCTCGCTTCGGGCGAGTCCAATACAGCCTTAATTGTATTTCTATATTTTGGCCAATTATACTGTGCCTACATTCGTCAATGTAGGTTCATGATCCTCATTTCATTTAGCGCTATATTAAACAATGAATATTCCGTCGACAGTTATTTTACGTCGGTTCCATCTTATCTCTGACACTGTAATTGAGATCTCATCATATTACTACCTGAGTTACTTCTGGAACTTTATCACTCTGTGTCAGAGAATCAACCTCTTCTGGAGGACTTTTAATTCAAACCTCTACTGGAGGTCTTATTTTCTCACTGGGGCCATCTTATCACTTTTGCTCCTTTTTCTCTATCGAGAATTTCTTTTCTTTTGGAACCGAATATAATCTATAGATTCATTTGCATATTATTCTTCAGGAAAATCAATCTTAAACAGGAGCATTTACAGCTGGTATATAGTCACGCTTAATCTAAATGTGTCTGGCAATTGCATATCAATTTTTCTGCAAATGAATCATCTTTTGAACTTCAGGTTCATACTAATTTATATGAGGATCAACATTCATATATATTATGCATTTCAACAAACTTGATCCAGCTGCTTCTTTCTCCCCCTGATGTTGGGTATACACACATATCAAATTATCAATAAGCAAATTTTGCTATAAATGAATCTCCAATCTTTTAGTCAATAGTCTCAATAATGTTGTGATTTGATGGAGATTACCCAACATCCATTCCCAACCTTCTTTAAGGACCCGATTAACTATGCTGTGGTGGAGCATAATATACTGTACAACCAACGGCCCAAAGATGGGAGATATTTTGTGACCAAGAACCAATGGGGAGATCTTATGATCTTATAATATCTTATTGGCTTGATGCACATTTACTGCGTATAAAATACCATAGTCATATTTCATCAATGGTCCTGCAATCAATTGTCAATATGGCCCAGATCACTTTGGGTTTATTTCCAATGATATACATTCTCTATTGAAGAAACATACCAGCATTATCTAGACATATAGTCTAATAACATGAGTAGGGATATGCACTTGCAAGTGGCTTAATCATTAGAACAAGTGCGCACAATGCCAACTTGCGTCACACAATAGACCATCTAGTCGATGCATCATAAAAATTACCTAGATGGTCAATACGGCGGATCTATCAGTCCGCGTTCATATCCCGAAATTATTCCCAAATTTTCTGGTCTACGCCAATCTCACCATAGGATGGCCGTATTATTAATTTCGCAGCAAACAAAACACATGGAAATTCATTGATTGTAAAACTTCTGGTTTTTTAATGAATGACCAAATAAATTTCGTGCATCATTATTGACCCGGGATGGCCCATGCAGGTCATGCCAAACAATAAATCCATGAACCAACTTCAAGTTGGTGTCAGCTTCAGGCTGCGCAAGCTGTGTATCTAAACACTTAAAAATTGCTAGCTCCAGGCTAGTGCATTCCAGCTTCTGGCTGGATATGTTAAGTTTCAATTACTCAACTGCTAGCTTCAGGCTAGCTATATATGTGCCAATTTTAAACTTATTTCTGCCACTCATGTCGGAAAAGATCTGAATTATTGAGCAATAATTAATGTAGTGGCAGACATTTCCAAAAGCAAATCCTCGAGAATTGTAAAGCTTTGGAATTTTCTGAATAATAATATAATCCACCGAAAAATTTTCTGGATCTTTTCGGGGACACCTGACTATCTATGCTCAGGCTATTAAATGGGAGAAGGATTACATGGGAAGATACAGGAATACTCATAGATATAGAAGAATTCATTAAAGCAAAGAAACAGAAAAACTCAACCAAGACAAAAATGCCTTCCCCAGCTACTGTTTTCTTTGTTGAGGGTGCCTCACTAGGCAGAAGAAATAGATTGGCGTATAGCATGGTAAATGAACAACAAGAGGAACTGCCTAATGATCTGGCGAGAATTCCTCGTTTAGTGTTTGTAGATGAGCTATACTCGTCTAGGTTCTTTGTGACTCCAATGGAAGAAACTTTCTTCCTGGAGGACCAAGGCAATCTCAGGACAAATTTTTATGGCTCAGCTAACTCTATAATGTTTTTCATATCTGCTA
>JAKUCV010004842.1:29310-40692 GCA_028386065.3 Turnera subulata | reverse complement strand
AGGTGTGAGCATAAACTCAGTAAGAAGAGTGACATACAAGCAATAGCAATGATACCAATACAAGTGGAAAATAACATCCAAACGCACTCCCCATAAGCCACCGTGATCAGCCCACGGGTAAGCTATTGTGAAGTTGTACTTAGCCTACCTGCATGGTCCGGTAGCCTTGCCAACAATGTTACTCCTTAGCCCACAGCCCCACGTACGAGGCATAACCGATTGGCTACCACAACCACACACGGCGCCTAGCACAACACCACCATCATCTCATATTGACCAAGCAGCCATGTGGTACTGCATGGTCCCTCAATCCTCATCAATAACCACAATCTTATGTAAATGCCATGATGCACATGATATGCATGAAATGCACAGCCCGACCACTGGGTTCATCTTATAAGCCAAGGCATAACCACAATATCGCACCATAGGGGCAAAACCACAATATCGCACCATAGGTGCCACTACTGAGCACATTGGGTCATCAACCAACAAATGAGCACCATTAACCATCATAAGCATGCAACCCCACTTACCAAACCATTAGGCACATCAAGCCAATCATTAGGCACATCAAGGCGAACCAATGGTTCCCATTAAAACCCTTGGGCATCTAGGGTTCATACTGCCTTGTAACACACACATAAATATACATCAAAATATAACACAACCAACTATAACAAGAAATACACAATTGAATCACACAAATCAACCTTACAGTAACTCGGGTAGAATCTGCCCTGCACCAGCAGAAACTTCACCGAGGTTAAACATGAACCTACAATGCTCGGGCCTCAACATCAAAGTTGTAGCTCTGCCTTGTAGCTTTCCATAGCCACCAAGAACACTCAATTCCAAGCTCTCTAGCTCCAGATATCGCTGCTACACCAACTCGAGTTCCTGCAACATGTCTGCTGCAAAACAGTGAACTTGGAGAGTGCATAACTCTCTCAGTTCAGCTCCAACAACATCTAACTCAGTTCCTATGGACAGATATGAATGTTAACTAACTCTGGGAATTAGTTTTACTCAATTTTAATCAGTGGTTTGGCCGAAATCTTCATTTTAATGGCCAGGGGTCTGTCTGGCCGAGAGCAGAACCCCTAGGCTCACCTCTCCTCCTTTCCCCTCTTTTCTCTCTCTCTCTCTCTCTCTCTCTCTCTCACCTATCACGATTTTTTTCTGATCAGAATGAGTGAGAGGTACCTGGTTTCACCCCTTAAGTGATAGTAAGTAGGTGACTAAGCACCTACTTGCCACACTTGCCAACTTGGTGCCACTTGCACCAAGTTGGTGCCACCTCATGCTTGTTTCCCATCCAATTAGTTTGTGGCAACCAACCTGCTAGTTTGCACACCCAAACCACCAGCAGCTTATTCTCAAGCCACACGTCTCATTCTGATTGTTCGGTTTGGCTAATTACGTATTTACCCTCATCGAGCCCAATTGTGCACCGGCGGGCACACCATTGCCCCAGTTGTGCACTATTTCGCACCAAATCGACCCAACTGATAATCCCCTTGGCCAATCGTGCCTCTAGTGATTCTATTACACCAAATAAACGCATTCCCAATGTTTCCCACCATTTATTGACCGATAAGATGAATCGAGCACTCGGGACACCAAACTAGGCCAACCGTGCCATCGGATCACTACGAGCCCATTTGAGTGCACGAGGCCAAGCCTATGCTAACCATCTCATCTCAATCCGATACCAGTTCATGTTATCGAGCCTAAGCCCATAGTAATGTTCACACCAACACTATTAACATTACCCAGTTTCTCTCGAATACCCGATCCAACCTACACGAACGTGCCTGAAGGACAAGCTACACCCGGCTCTCATCATGTAAATACTTCTCTATACTCTAGGGTATACCTGGGGTATCACATAATCCCCTCCTTCAAGGAATTTCGTCCTCGAAATTCAGAAGGTACCCTAACCTCAAAGACAACATCAATCTTTATATGTAACTCTCAATCATCTTCCTAAACGCTCTCATATATTGTTCTCTTATTCCTTTCTCCTTCCATTATATTTCAATCATGGTACTAAAGTGATATCTCAATCCAATATATCTCCAACTTGGTTTCCTCAAATTCCTTTCTCAAATTCAACCTCAATTCCTCACTTAGATACCTCAAATGACATGTTCATTTTATCTATATACATCCAATTCTCACTCATGGTGATATCTCATTATAATCCGATTCACAACTCAACCACAATCTTATAGATTCTAGTTCTCTCAACTATGTACCGCTTCTTACCACGGTACAAATGGATAAGCTATACGGTACTTATGCCAAACTTGCTTATTTTTTGCTTTTAAAAATATTTTCCAAAACAATAATTGCAAAAAACGTTATAAATTGTGGCCACATTGTCCAAGTGAACAAAACTTTGCGATGTACCGTTAGCCTTCCAAATGTAACCACATAAATCTCCATTTAAGTTCTCCACATGATACATCACTGAATAAGCTACTATAACCCATCTACTCATTCTCTCATCACTAATAACCTCTACGTCTTAGTCACTCCACTACGATGCACTATCCACACACAACTGCACCAATTGATCAATAAGGCCAATTACCCCAGCCAAGCCACAAAATGCGCTATTCGCACATTGGTGTGTGCACTGGCTCTTTAATCCGTCAACCAGGCCAATTGCCCCAACTAAGTCACAAAGTGCACTATTCTCGCACTATGTACACCAATTGCACCGATTAAGCTACAAGAACGTCACTCAAGCCAATTGGACAACCGTAGCCCCAATTGCATTTCAAATAAGCCAACCATGCTTCCGCAGCGCAACTCCACTTACACATCAACTTCATACTATTTCTTTGAATAACTTGACTTCTAAAATTATATCATCTCCTAAAATTACTGACATTATCTCTTCCCTGTAGTAGGAGATACTTTGAACTTTCTTTGAGTTTAAGGTCATAACTCCCAAAATATGTAGTACTCTATAATCACTCTCAACTCCATCAATATACTCGTTAGAACTTAGCACTCCACAATCTAACTCCAAGTAATCAAGACCATCTCTATATAATTTGGGGTGTCAACTTTGTTCTAATATATACTAATTACCCAAAATACTCATCAACATCATCCCTCCTCCATTACTACTTAAAAACATTTAAACGTCTAACATAGTCATGAATCATTCTTTACTTGCAAACTGTAAACCAACAATCATAACCTATTCCTTTACACCTTACTCATCCTTAGGTTCCACAACACTACCTACTGCCCTTCCCATTCTAACACCGAGCTACGACTTACAAAATGTAATCTTACTTCTTTATACTCACACATCCTCTCACAAACTCCTTCTCTCGTACCTCAATTCTACTTCGGTTCAAACTATCGCGATCCATCACTAATCTTATTTCGCCGTCACATACACTCCATTAAATCCACAAAACCATCTATTTACTTCCTTTAGCACTTTAATTTCCAACTGCTCCAAGCCAACATAACCTATCCGTGAGCTTCCCAAACTACACATCAACCAAACCTCAAACACAACAACATATAACACACATAAAGCACATAATTAAAACAAACGCCTCTCACCAAACCACAACCTCTAACTCGATGGGTACTAGCCAAAAGACTCAACAACCTATGCCCCTTTAGCAAAATTACATAACCACACCCCAAAGACATAGACTTCTAACTCTATCACGAAAACAAGCTCCTTTACCACAACTATCACATGTTTTGGAAGCGAAATGCAAGACATCAAACACTTCCTAAACAACACATACTCGACAAAACTGCCCCGCTACCAATTCTATCATGCCCCCGCTAAGCGCGACCGGCCAGGTACCTTGCGCACCCACCATGTGCCACAAGGCACCTCCCCACATGCCACCCTGATCAGCCCACGAGTAAGCTATTGTGAAGTTGTACTAAGCCTACCTGCATGGTCCGGTAGCCTTGCCAACAATGTTACTCCATAGCCCACAGCCCCACGTACGAGGCATAACCGATTGGCTACCACAACCACACACGACGCCTAGCACAACACCACCAGCATCTCATATTGACCAAGCAGCCATGTGGTACTGCATGGTCCCTCAATCCTCATCAATAACCACAATCTTATGTAAATGCCATGATGCACATGATATGCTTGAAATGCACAGCCCGACCACTGGGCTCGTCTTATAAGCCAAGGCATAACCACAATATCACACCATAGGTGTAAAACCACAATATCGCACCATAGGTGCCACCACTGAGCTCATTGGGTCATCAACCAACAAATGAGTACCATTAACCACCATAAGCATGCAACCCCACTTACCAAACCATTAGGCACATCAAGCCAATCATTAGGCACATCAAGGCCAACCAATGGTTCGCATTAAAACCCTTGGGCATCTAGGGTTCATACTGCCCTGTAACACACACATAAATATACATCAAATTATAACACAACCTACCATAACAAGAAACACACAATTGAATCACACAAATCAACCTTACAGTAACTCGGGTAGAATTTGCCCTGCACCAGTAGAAATTTCACCCAGGTTAAACACGCACCTACATGCAGAACCGACCTCGGGCATCAACATCCATGTTGTAGCCCTGCCTCGTAGCTTTCCATGGCCACAGAGAACACTCAATTCCAAGCTCTCTAGCTCCAGATATGGCTCCTACACCAACTCAGGTTCCTGCAGCATGTCTACTGCAAAATAGTGAAATTCGAGAGTGCATAACTCTCTCAGTTCAGCTCCAAAAACATCAAACTTGGTGCCCATGGACAGATATGAATGTTACCTAACTCTGGGTTTTGGTTTCACTCAATTCTAATAGGTGGTTTGGCCGTATTCTTCATTTTAGTGGCCAGGGGTCTGTCTGGCCGAGAGCACCTCTCCTCCTTTCCCCTCTTTTCTCTCTCTCTCTCTCTCTCACCTATCACGATTTGGTTCTGATCAGAATGAGTGTGAGGTTCCTGGTTTCACCCCTTAAGTGATGGTAAGTAGGTGACTAAGCACCTACTTGCCACACTTGCCGACTTGGTGCCACCTCATGCTTGTTTCCCATCCAATTAGTTTGTGGCAACCAACCTGCTAGCTTGCACACCCAAACCACCAGCAGCTTATTCCCAAGCCACACGTCTCATTCTGATTGGTCGGTTTGGCCAATTACGTATTTACCCTCATCGAGCCCAATTGTGCACCGACGGGCACATCATTGCCCCGGTTGTGCACTATTTCGCACCAAATCGACCCAACTGATAATCCCCTTGGCCAATCTTGCCTCTAGTAAATCTATTACACCAAATAATCACATTCCTAATGTTTCCCACCATTTATTGACCGATAAGATGAATCGAGCACTCGGGAAACCAAACTAGGCCAACCGTGCCATCGGATCACTACGAGCCCATTTGAGTGCACTAGGCCAAGCCTATGCTAACCTTCTCATCTCAATCCGATACCAGTTCATGTTACCAAGCCTAAGCCCATACTAATGTTCACACCAACACTATTAACATTACCCACTTTCTCTCGAATACCTGATCCAACCTACACGAACGTGCCTGAAGGACAAGCTACACCCGGCTCTCATCATGTAAATACTTCTTTATACTCTAAGGTATACCTGGGGTATCACACCCCCAGTCTCTTAATTCGAATATGACAGTTGAAAATCATCGAGAATCCTCTAACAACCTCATCTATTGATACATCTTCCTTCACCATCCCAAAAGCGCAGGCCTTCAGTTTGTTTAAACAGTCAGGTGTAGGGTTGAAATCAAAAGAGACATCGTGTTTACCAACGACAGGCGGGACAACCATTTTATTGTTGACGTGATTATCCGTTACCTGAGCAAAAGTCCGTCCATTATTTTTCTTCCCCACGAACACCCTGTGCCGCATAGTCTTCGCGCCTCCCTTCACAGCCTCCTCCTTAGCACCACCCGACCGGGCAAAGGCCATCTTTGCAATGATCATCCCATTAACAACTTTCGACCTATTGACCTTCTCAACTATAACCTCCACCTTACCCTTGAACTCAAATCTCACAAAATTGAATCTAATGCCATCTAGATTCAGCCTTCCCGGAATGAAAACGTCAAGCACAACACCCATCCCAGATAGCTCCTTATGCACATCCTATGCGCTCTACCCAGCAAGGATATTCTCAACACACACACTGACTGCCTCTGAAGCATCTACCGCCTTCTGAACATGCCCCATTGTCCATCTAGAGAAGAATGATGGTTTCCCTATTGTTTGTCCTCTATGCCGAGGACCCTGACTTCCGCCGCCACTAGTAGTTGCACCGTCGCCCCATTCACAGTAGCCATAGTTTGTCCTCTTTTCCGCGCATGAGGCGCGTTCTTTTCAGAGAGGATTTCTTAGTAGCTGTTTTAGGTAGGACACAACTTTAATTTTGTAGCGTGGCCTCACATAAAATTGACACGTGTCTCCGGCGATCCCCCTATCACCTGAAGTACCAAAATTAATGAAAACTACGAAGTACAGGTATCAAAAATCATGAAATTTCAGTACAAGTACCAAAAACAAATTCGAAGTCAAGTACAGGTGTGAATACCCGACCCAAAATCACTTGGGCCTATTCACCTATTTCCTTACACCTTCTGCTTTGGGTCAATCCCATGTCAATGAAGTCGCCACCTAAAATTTTATTAAGGGCATAATTTGGGAAAAACCTTTACATGACTCCTTTAGGATACATGGTCATGTCGAACCAGAGTCATGGGATCGGGGGTTCGTCACTGATGGGAAGGTGTTAGGCACCCATCTGTGTTGGGTCGAAACCTTGTGCAGTTGAAGAAATTATGTGTGCCTTGTGTAGGTGTGCAAATGTGGAAACGAATCACATAAAAATCACAAAATTGAATTGGAGGGGTAGGAGAAGAAGATACGGAACAAAAAGGGAAAATAAAAACATTTGGGCTTAAATCCCCACCACTAGAGACCACCTAAGTACCCCAGCGACCGGGTTCAAAGCCCACATAGTTCTTGACATGGCATCACAGCAATCACATAATCATCATAAGCATCATCAAATAATCAACAAGAAGCAATTAACAAAGTGCGCAATAAAAAAAAGGTTATAACACTTAGCTCGGTTGTTGGACAGAAACTATGAGTCGTCTTCTACTGTATTTTGGACAATGCCAATGGCCTGATTCAGCTTCTGGTCCAACAGTAAAGTCGTAGCTCTTCCTCTTAGCTTTCCAAGGAGTCTAAGATCACGACAATCTGACCTCTAGAACTCGAGATATGGATTGTTTTCTGAGATTGCTCACATCAGGTCCTACTCGGATTGCCCATCTTCTTGACGCCTAGAATGCCTTTGATTGCCCCCTCCTCTTGATCTCCTCTTGATCTCTTCTTCTTGACTTCTTCCTTGATGTTTTCCCACAAAATTTCTCCAGAGTTTCTGCCTATAGGAATGTTTCTAGGCTTGGAGAAATAGAGTTTCTCCAAGCAAACAAAGCTTGCGGGGGTGTGTGTATAATGAGTGATTGATCCCTTGAAATGTGTGTGAGGGGTCCTATTTATAGTTCTCTGGGGAGTCTAAGGGCGTGGACCCTTTTAATGGTGAAGATGATACCCGAAAATCTGGTCCAAAACCGCGTAGAATCAAATCGGGGGCGAAAATCGGGGAAAATCGGGCAATCTGGGCGCCAGGACCGCCAGGGCCGGCGGTCATAGGATGGATGACCGCCATGGCCGGGGCTCATCCCGCCATGACCGCCCGGCACCCCGCGTTTTCCCCGTTCTTTCCTTTTTTGCTCCCGGCTTCCCTTAATTCCTCCCTGATTTGACTCCACCGCATAATTAACCCATAATCTACCAAGAATCAGATCTTTTCTTGTTTAGTACTCCCCCCAATCATCTCCTAATTGATTGATTACACATTAAATCCCCATTTTATTCCAAAATCATACCAAAAACATATTTACCATTAAGGGTTGATTTAACTCTGATTTTCCACGAAAATCAGAGCTAAGATCGGTCTGCAAGTAATGTGTTTATGGGCTACTCAACTCTAGAAGGTCCATATTTTGTTAACTTAGGCCCTCACATTCATACTTAACCCAAAGATAAATTATCTCATTATGATTGGATTAAAATAAACAAGAAAGCCAAAGTAAATAAAATAGGATAATATTTTATTGAACTAGGCTTAATACATTTTTATCCTAAGATTAAATCATCTCATTAATCCTAAAGTTCTATAAATTCTCAATTCATAAAATATGCATTCCACCAAAATAAATTCCAAGTGTGCCTTAACCAAAGACTAAATCATCTCATTAATCTTATGGTTTGAGCCTACCTAAAATCTAAATTAGAGGAACATTCATGGGTCAAATTTGGGTGCTCACAACAGGTACCAAAAATTCATTTAATCCGCTAATAGCAATACTACTAGCTATTTGGTAGTAGAACTTGTGTAACTGCTGTCTATTGGTTTCCGATTGGTACGATGTTTCAGGTGGTTAGGGTGGTTATATAATTGTATAGACGCTTACTAGTCTTTTGAATTATATATATGCCATGATCTTTTCTTGGACTTATTCTTCTTCGAAATTGTTGGAAAATAGTGAGTTCACCCATAAGGGGTGCTCACTTAAGCCCAACTGGGCCCAACTAGTGCATTATATAAGCCACCACAAGAGGAGGCTGATACACGGAAGGTAATATACACATGTGTTGTGTAAACACTGAGATAACCTGCACACACTGCATTTTAGGGTTTAGACCGTGGAAACTAAGAGGCCGATCCGACACACTGTGACGGTCTCCACCGACCAGTAATCCAAGTCGTGGCTCCTGATTCTGACAACGCTTCCGCTTCACTCAGATAAGTGTTCTTATCTATGTTATATGTATACGTATATGAAATCCTTCATTGGTAGCGGAGCCATTAGGCTTGTTTTCTGGTTGATTCTATTTTTGTGTAAAATTTGGAATCAAATGAATTAATTCCACGGTTTAGATTGATCTGTTCAATTTGATGTTGGGTATTAGTGATTTATCGAATTGATTTGTTCATCCACCATCTATTTTAATAATTAAATCAATCGTGTATTTGATTTGTTCAATCAACCAATCGATTAATAACCTATAGACAATCTGTTCTGTTTCCAACGTGATATATATGTATATATGCATGTTACCTTGTTCGATTGTACATTCTTTTGCAGATTAATATATGTATTAGTCAACGAAAAAAATATACAATCGTATGATTGAATTGATTGTTCAATGAGTATATACAATACACGATTGTATATGATGTGTATTATTGTATGATAGTTAATCGACAAAAATTAATAACTGTGTGATTGTATTCCTGGTAAAAAAAAAAAAAAAACTGGATCTGTGGTTTTCGTGTTTGAAAACTTGAAACCCGATACTCATCCATGGCCGCTGCACACGGTGGCGAGCAGGGCATGGGTTGCTGCAGACGGCGGCAAGGCAGAGATTCGCTGCACACGGCGGCGACCCAACCAGGAGGGGACTCTCACTGCAGCGCCACACGGTGGCTGCACGATACCGGCGCAATTCCTTGAGCCCGGAACGGTGGATTGCGGTGGCAGTAGTGAATCGACGAGTGAGTCGTCGGTTGTGGCTCCATGGGTGGCGACTGGCGAGCAGTGCGGCCGGAGAAGGCGAGGCGGCGTTCGTCGTCGTCGAGCCGCTCTGTGCCGCTGTGTCCTCGTCGGTCATGGCGACTGGCAGGGGTAGGCGGCAAGGGCCGCGACGCTCGATTCATTAGCGTGTCCGGCGACGCCCGCGGCTGCAGCGGTGGTTCTCGTCGCCACTACACCCTCCGGTCACGGCAGCCTCGTTCACTGCAGGCGGTGGATTGCTCCGGTGGGAGCTTTGTGTGCTCAGAAGGCGGCGGCGGCTGGTTCTCCTTTGGGGAGAAAGTGATGAAACCTTAGGGTTTCATTCCACGCCCCCACGTGCCCATTACCAAAAAAAAAAAAAAAAAAAAAAGGGTAAAACCAAAACTGCCGAGCCACATAAGCTAGGGCCATATGGGCTCTGAAAAAAATTGTTTTTTTGGGCTTTCGGAGTCATATGGACTCCAGTATTTTTTTTGAGCCGCTGAGCCATATGGGCTTATGAATTTGGACTACTGGGTTAGTGCAATTGATTGGGCTTTAGTAGCCTATTAACTGGGTTTGGACAAATTTAATGGGCACAAGGCCTATGGACCATTATTTAAGACATAAGGTCTTACTAATTTTATTTTGTATGGCCTATATTAAATATATAGTTTAATTAAAATTAATTTAGGCATACGGTCTAAATTATTTTTTCTTTTATGTGGCCTATAAAAATAAAATTGACTTATTTTAGACAGACGGTCTAGAAATTATTCTCTTTCCATCAACATATGGTTGAAATAATATGGACTTATTTTAGGCATATGGTCTAAATTATTATTTTTAATTGGGTTTGAGACCTAATAAAATAACTACAAGTCTAATTTTTTTTAGAAAGAGACGGTCCTTTTAGACATATGGTCTAAATTAAATTTCTTCTATTGACATATGGTCAAAGAAAATATAATAATGAAGGACTCCTTTTAGACATATGATCTAAAAAATTAATTTTATTTTGGGTTTATGACCTGAATAAAATTAAATTGTCTATCTTAGACATACGGTCTAAGTAAGTTTTATTTTATGGGCTTTTGGCCTAAATAAAATAAAATTAATCGAGACAAAAGTCTAGTATTATTATATTTTTAGAAGAGATGGTCAATAAAAATAAATTTTTTAGACACACGGTCTAAATAAATTTTATTTATTTTTTTATTTTTTTATCTCATGACCTTATTAAATTTTGTCCATGTTAGACATATGGTCTAATTAAATTTTATTCTAGGGCATACGGCTTAGAATAAAATAATGAAGGGCTCAAATATTTTTCTTGAAAGATCCAGTTAAAGAAATTAGTCATATGGACTAATTCTCTTTACATAAATTTTGTATTTATGTTCCTTCACCAATAAAATACGATCCAAATATTTCTAGACCATTTTCTTTGTGAATTTGGCACGAGAAATATTTACCCAACTGTTCAAGCATGAGTAATACACGATTACCTGCTTTAATGTTAATTGATTTAACATTATGAATTAGTTGCTAATTAGTTTAGCATCTCATGTTAATTAGTTTAACATTGTTGGGTTGTTCAACTTATAATCCACATGAGATTATAAAATTGTGCTTGACAAATATGTTGTCTGGAGCATGATTAATGCTTAGCTGTATTATTGGTTAAATTAATTTTCATTATGCATTCAACTTTAGGACGATGACTGGGAACATAGTGAACTTTCGACTCC
>JAKUCV010004842.1:0-29146 GCA_028386065.3 Turnera subulata | reverse complement strand
TTTGCGGCTGTTTTATTTTGTGTGTAACTGAATATAATTCTTAGTGAATTATAGACTCAGTAGCCACACATTATATTGTATGGAGATGTGATACCTGATCAATGTTAAGTCTCACATGGAGATTAAACGTTTTGACATGTAAGTGGCAACAATAAGGTGTTGCTTAAATACTCATATCATACAAGTTAGTCTTGTGTAACATATGAGATGTGATCTTACATGATAGATATCTTTTCTGACATGTCTTGGTTTTAGTAACCATACATACTTTCATGACAAATTATAAAATTGATTCTGGTTCAATTTTATATGGCTTTAGTCTTATTACCGAATCATGCTAGATTTGGTCATACGGATCAACAGAGAATGCCAAGGTTAGCAAATAATGTTTGCTTCATAGCATTATACAAGTAGAATTGTCTGCTTGTGAGTGTTATCTTGCTGATTATTGACAAAATGATTGAAGCCAGCTCTTCATTTCTATTTGTCCACCAGCACATCTGTGGGTCCATTCACGTTTGGACTAGGCAAAAGCATGAAATTCATCATTTTATTCATTATGCCCAATTATATCTGTTTAATTTTCTATTTTTGAGGCATTAAGTTGTTTCTAAAGCTATATGAGCTTAATAGAAAATTAACTAGATATGAAGATACAAGATCTTCACGTTAATTATGATCGTTTTGTCGATCCAATCAGTTGGGCATGTGATGAAAGGGTATAGTGCATTTGTTGACTATTCCTAATAATCTATGATACATGTGTTATAGAGTGACGTGATGGAATGCTTCTGTAACAGTTAAGTAAATGAGGGCACAAACTTTATTGCCACATGGGTAATGTTTGCTTGCTGCCTATCTACTTAATAGTATGCCTACATTGTCAGTTACAACTACTCTACATATGTTGTTGAGTAAAATGCTTCCCACCAAGTGTTTTAGTAACCTTGGAAGTTATGCTACTTATAAACATTATTCTTCTCTACCTGGAAGGATGTGCCTTGAGAGGAAGACCGTGTCTTATGAGATACTTACTAACCTCGAAGGCTATATGTTTATAAGTCAACAGAACAGTGGGAGTGTAACTGAGTTTAAACCAACAGATGTTACATCCTTTGTGAATGAGTTTCCTAAGAAGGGTGAGGTAGGTTAAGGCCTATCTTTATTTGAGGAAGAGGATTAAGACGTGCAAGGATTACTTTATTCGAGTGGGAGGATTTTTACAGATGATGAATTAGTTTCTTATCAATAAACTTCCTCATCATCAAGTCCGAATAAAAGTAATCTTGTTGTTCCGAGTGGGAGCGATAAAGATAGATCTTGTTCTAAGTGGGAGCGAGATTAGCATTTTAATCCTAGTGGGAGCCATGTTGATCCAAATGGGAACAACATAACTGAATCACAATTAAGTGTGATTCTCATAAAAGATTGTCATTGATGATTTGACATCAAAGAAAGTGGGTCTTTTATGATATTCCTACATGATGAGCCTAGAAGAGGCTGCCTCAAAATCCTTCTAAAGAAAAATGGACAAAGGAACTTAAGGAACAGAAGGAGTCAATGAGAGTCAGTAAAGTTTAAGAACTAGTTGATCTCATTGAAGGACATAATGCTATTGGGAACAAATGTGTTTTCAAAAATAAACTTAAGGCTGGTGGCATAGTTGAGAAATTTAAGACTCAACTAATAGGTAAAATGTACATCACAGAAAGAGATAGATTACAAGAGTCAATCTCGATTTCTGTGAGTTTTACCTATATATGGATGTTTTTAGCTATTATTTCAAACTTAAACCTTGGATTACGTCAGACGGATGTAATAATGCCTTTCTCAATGGAGATAGAATGAAACAGATTGTGTTTCATTAAAGAGGACCACAAACATATGGTTTGTAGATTTTAAAGTCTATATTGGTCTTCTAATCCTCAAGGCATGTATCAAGTAAGTTTGCAATTTACATATAGTATGTATATGACATACTTATAGCTAGAAATGATATGGAGTTTAATCAACAAGGTAGTGAACCTAGTTGTCATCTCAATCGAGATAGATGATATGGATAAAGGTTTGCATATAATCTTGAAATTAAGATTTCAAGATATTGTTTCAAGAAATTATTGTATTTTTCGTAAGAGAATTACACTAATAAAGATTTGGAATAAGACAATATGCATCAAAGTAATCCTATCTAAACTCATATCAATAAATGCCATACTTTGAAAAAACGTGTGTCCTAAGACTCCTGATGAGAGTGATGAATAAGCCAAGTTCCATAACGGAGCGCAGTCGGAAGTTTGTTGTACACTGTGGTGTATGATAGACTAGATATTGGTTAGGCAAATGGCTTAACAGATAGATGTCAATCCGACCTAGGCATAGCACATTACAAGCAGTTAAAAAGGATCATGGGATGTCTATAGAAGTTTGCTGATTATATTTTTGTCACCAAGTTAGGAAATGTCCTTCTTGGTTGAATACACAAGCCTTGATCATGGAAAAGATCTAGATGGTAGAAAAATCTACATCTAGATATATGCTCTTACTAAATGATGGCGCCATATCATAGAGTAGTAAGAAAGGATCATGTGTATTCTTGACTGTGATTGAGGCTAAATATGTGGCTCTTGCTTCAGCAGTGTAAAAGTTATTTGGTTGAATAAATTCTTGGATTTGTGAGATGGATAATGCATAGAACACTGATCTAGTTTTAGTCGACTATGACAGTGAGACTGCAATTTCCATTGCCAAGAATGGTTAGTTTCACCAAATAAGTAGACATCACATACAACTATGCAGATGGCATTGTTGTATGCAAGGTTGTGAATGTGAAGTATCTTGTCGAGTAGACACGAGGTTAGCCCTCTCACACGGGTAACCGCCTCCTTATCTTAGTGATAAGTGGAGATGAGACAGATTTTAAGCAAAATTATCAGACGGATAATTTGAGAGCTTGTGGCTTAAAATCATAAATGTCGACTATATAATGACATAAGGTCATTTTTAATGGTGGAATACGTTCATCAAGTCTACTTAGTGAGCCAGATGTGAGTTCAAGTTGATGTGTAGATCGAGGAACTCAGATTTAGACACATATGGTGTCTAGATATCATCTGTACAGCATTCCATATGGGAAAGACATACGCTCCACGGGAAAGGAGAAAATGCTGTAGCACATGTTTCATACCATGTGTGCGTTTTGCCGACCAAATGGGTTTACATAAGTTCAATCTCCGCTTACTGTTGTGTGAGACCCAGAGCCTTTATGGTGGCTCGATTGTGTACCCTCAGGACTCCGATCAGATACTTGAGATTCAGCTTAATGTTTGTTGTCTTAGTGTGTTGCCAAAGGACCATGGACACTGATTCGGTCTGGCGGGACATATCTAGAAAAGCAAGTTAAGTTGAGTTAAGGGGATCGTGAGAAGAGGAAGATCATTGACCGAGATCACATTAGTTTGTATTCACCGGTGCACCAATTATGACATACGGTTATAATTGTGGATACAATGTGTCTTTAAAAGAGAGATCTTCGGTAGATTTCTAATGTGATTTATGATCTAGGGTACTTGCATACTTTTTGATCTACTTGCAGGTTCCTTCTGGATGAGAGGCTATATATTCCTAACAGATGTATAGCATTTAGCTCTCACTGTATGCTGGTCGCACGGTTCTACTTCCCTGTATGGATGTTTGCAGTTTCTGATGAGAATTTGTTTCTTATGATTGTGTTTATGAGCACTCCCATTATGTGTGAGTGGGAGATGTTGGAAAATAGTGAGTTCACCCATAAGGGGTGCTCACTTAAGCCCAACTGGGCCCAACTAGTGCATTATATAAGCCACCACAAGAGGAGGCTGATACACGGAAGGTAATATACACATGTGTTGTGTAAACACTGAGATAACCTGCACACACTGCATTTTAGGGTTTAGACCGTGGAAACTAAGAGGCCGATCCGACACACTGTGACGGTCTCCACCGACCAGTAATCCAAGTCGTGGCTCCTGATTCTGACAACGCTTCCGCTTCACTCAGATAAGTGTTCTTATCTATGTTATATGTATACGTATATGAAATCCTTCAGAAATTTAAAAGGCCATCCTCATCCCAAAATTGAAAAAAAAAAGTAGTTCCAAGGATCTATCTACATTGTTGCCAAGATTGTTATTGTCCCTATCCGAGTTTGTTTGTTTGTGCTCTAATTTTTTTTTTAATTCATATTATTTGGTGGTTAGATCAGGTCAGGTTTACCTTCTCTTCTTTTCTTTAACATTATTATTTTGCAGCTAGCTAGCAATATGGATCAATCGTGCATGTTCGTGATGGTCCCTCAAACAGTTTGCACAATTCCATATTGCAATTGTGGGTTTCCTATAGTACCCAATGGTGCAAACATGTGTGCTGGTTGTTCGAGGTCTGCAGAGGACATCTCGGAAGCTTAAAGAAAAAATAATATCAACCATGTTCATTGTCCTGAGTGTGACAGTTACTTGGAGGGCTCAGGTTCTTGGACTAAAGTTCCACTAGAGTCTCCCTAGTTGTAGCAGCTTTGCATCAAGAAGCAAGGCAAGGATTGGCAAAAGAAGGTGGTCAAGTTAGTTGGGGAAAACTTCTTCTGGACTGAGCCTCACTCCAAGAGGATCAAGCTCAAGCTAAAAATTCAAAAGAAGGTGCTCAACGGTGCGGTTTTAGATGCACAATCTTATGTTGTTGAGTACCTCCAACAAGACCGCTTGTCTGAAAAATGTACATGAGTTAGGTCCAATCCTTACCAGTGGGAAGCTGAGGTGCAACTTAGGCAACATGTCTCCCATCGACGAACGATCCTGCACTTGAAGAAGTTGATCCTCTAGTTTCATGTCCATGCCATTAATATCAAGTCAATGGGCCAAGGCATCGATTTCTTCTTTGGCAATATATCCCATCCCAAAAAGTTTGTCCGATTTCGTAGAATAGCAGCGCTGAGGAGCTGCCATGATAACCGGCTTGTTTCCCATGATTGTAAAAGCAACATATACGACAATAAGTACGCTTTCTCAGTGGAAATCTGCCCCATTTGCCATCAGGATTTGCTCTGCTTGCCTAATTGCATCGATGTGACTGACCATGACTGACCAAAGTGACTGGCCGTGTTATCTGCACCAAAGTGACTGACCGTGTTGCTTTAATGGATACCTCTACTCTGAGGACATGTGTCTTGAATGCTCACCGCTACTGGGGAACGCCTTTTAAACCTCTATTCACCAGCAGGCAGCTTGTGGAGTACATTGTACTGGATGTGGAGCCTATCGCCTTTGACAATAACAGTAGTAGCAACTCCAAGTATAAGTTGGCTGATGTCCATGTTGCTCGTGTGTCTGATTTTGGGAGGAATGATAATATCTTCTATATAAGAACACATCTTGGTCATTACCTGAATGTTGGTGAATGTTGGTGACCATGCTCTTGGTTACGACTTATACAGGGCTACTAGTAATGATATGGAGTACTTGGACAGGTACAAAGGCCTTGTTCTTATTGTAGTATATTTCAAAATGACATTGTAGTTTTTCTCAAAATTTATCTTCAAAATTAGCTTGATTTAAAACGTGGTAAATGGCCTAGTCAAAACTAGCTGTTGACTGTTGGAGGAAATCAAGGAATAAGTTGAGCTTACGTGTTGGAAAAAATATGGTTTTTAATTAATGGCCATTATTTTTTCTAACGTTGTTGTTCCCCTCCATTTGTTATAAATACAGGACCATTCTTCAGTTCAAAAAGGCATAAAAAAATTAGCTCTCAAACCTCCTCTCTTCTTTCCCCTCACACGAGTTCTCCCCTGTTGTTGGGTTCTTCATTCTAAGAATTTTTTGGCAGATTCTAGTAGCCTACATATTTTTGTAGAGGGAGCTGTTTTATCCTGGGGAGACTTTTTGGTATTGCCAAAAAAAATATCTCTTTAGGACAGTGTCCTACACGCCTCAGCTCGGTTCCTTACCCGTCCTATCTTTGCAATTTATTCAACAATCTAAATAGATATTTCCGACATGGCCGAGAACCACCAAAACCAAGGTCTTTCTGCCACTAGTACCGGAGGTTCTTAGAATGCCCAACCCGTTGTCACATATGCCACACCATATCCCAATGTGTCCAGGATCGAAGTCTTTGCTGGTGAAAACTTCAAGAGGTGGCAGGAACGTGTTTTTTCAACACTGGACGTGCACGGGGTGGCTTTCGCCCTCACTAAGCCGATGCCGACAACCGAGGACCAGAAGCTGATGGATAATTGGTTCAATGCCAATAAGATATGCCGACACACTATTATACATTCATTTTCTAATGAACTCTTTGATATTTATGTAGCTTACAGGGATGCAAAACATGTATGGGAAACCATGGTGGAAAAATACACCGCAGAAGATGCCCTCAAACAAAAATTTGTCATTTCCAGCTTCTACAAGTGGGAGATGAAAGAATAAAAATCTGTCAGCAGTCAAATTGCAGAATATCAGAAGCTCGTAGAGGACCTGAAGGCGGTGAAAATTTCCTTATCTGACGAGTTTCTTGCAGGTTCCTTGATCAAGAAGCTGCCCAATTCCTGGAAGGATTACAAAAGCAATCTCAAACACAAGCAAAAGCTGTTGCCCCTGAAAGCGCTGATCACCCTTATTCACATCAAGGAAAAGAACAAAAAAAAACTTAAAAGTGCAAGCGCCAAAGAAATGACAGCCAAAGTAAACTTGGTAGAAGGTACTTCTGGCACTCAGTCTACTAACTTTAAGAAATCTGGTTACAAGCCTAAAGTTTCTAACCCTCCTACTTTCAAGAAAAAATAAAGGAAACTTTTTTGTTTGTGGGAAGCCAGGGCATTTTGCATCAGAGTACAGGAAAAGGGCCAGAAATGACAAACCTCCTAAGCCAAGGGCTAACTTGGTTGAAGGAGATGATGAAATAATTGCTATGGTCATTTCTGAAACCTTCCTGGTGGCCAATATGATAAACTGGGTGGTAGAATCCGGCGCTACCAGGCATATCTGCACAAGCAGTGATGCTTTTTCCTACTACACTGAGGTAGGGGATGGAGAAGAACAAATTTATCTTGGTGACTGTCGAACTGCAAAAGTTCAAGGGAAGGGAAAGATTCTTCTCAAACTCACATCTGGTAAAACTCTGGCTCTCAACAATGTGCTCCAAGTGCCTGAAATTTGGGCAAACTTGGTATCTGTGTCCCTCTTGAGAAAAGTGGGGGTTAATGTGTCATTTGAGTCTGACAAATCATAATGACAAAGAACAATTGTGAATACCCGACACAAAATCACTTGGGCCTATTCACCTAATCCTTTCACCTTCTTCCTCGGGTCAATCTCATGACATTGGAGTTGCCACCAAAGTTTTAGTAAGGACAAAACTTGGGAAAAACCCTAGTATGACTCCTTTAGGCTACATGGTCATGGGCGAACCAAAGTCATGGGAACAGGGATTCGTCACAGATGGGAAGGTGTTAGGCAACCGTCCGTGTTGGGTCGAGACTATGTGCAATTGTAAACTGCAAGTGTTCCTGGTGCAAGTGTGCATGTGTGGGAAATAAAGAGAAGGGGAGAAGAAGAAGATTTGGCTTACATCCCGTTGTAAAACCGAGACTACCTACGTACCCGAGTGACCGGGGTCAAAGCCACGTAGTTCTAAACATGGCACTAATCAGCCACTTACATCATCAAAAGCATCAACATATAATCAACAAAGATCAATCAAAAAAAGGTTTAGTGTTACCTCTTGTAGCCCTCCTCTAGCTCCTTGCAATCGGTCGAGTTCTACACCCACCTTCTTGCCGCTTCTAAGCTCTATGGTTGATCCTCTTCTTGACTCCTCCTTGCTGGACTACAGCTAATGCCTAACACGAATTTCCTCCAGAGCTTCTACCTAAGGAATGTATTTATAGGCTTGGAGAAGTAGAGTTTCTCCAAGCACTCAAGGCTTATAGGTGTGTATGTGAGAAAAGTTTGTGATCCCCTAAGATGTGTGTGAGGGTCCTACTTATAGTGGTCTGGGAAGCCTAGGGGCGTGGACCTGCTTAATGGTGAAGATTATGAATGAAAATCTGGTCCAAAAGCGCGTAGGATCGAAATTAGAAACAAAATCAGAGACTTGGGCGAATCTGGGGAGACATGATCGCCACTACCGGCGGCCATCTACTGCTTGTCCGCCAGTGCCGGTGGTCTTGAGTGGATGCTTGCCAACACCTGGCGGTCGTCGCGAGATGACCGCCTGTTTCCCCACGTGTGACCCGTTCTTCCCATTTTCGAACCCCCAATCCCCCTGATTCAGCCCTGATTTGATCTTACCGCGTAATTAACCCCTAATCAACCCAGAATCACTCAATTACTTGATTATCACTCCCCTAAATCATTCCATAACAGATTGATTACACCTTAATGCCTATTCCACACTAAATCGGATTAAAGCCTTTTTTCATCTCTGTGTTAAACCATAAAGTTGAAAGTCATCCCTGTATTAGTTTTGGCCTATTTGCATCCCTCTGTTTGAGAATTTTGGCTTGTTTTCATAAGGATCAAAATATGCCAAGATTCATAAATAGAGGGATGAAAACAAATCAAAATCCAATACAGGGATGACTTTTAACTTTGAGGTCTAATACAAGGATAAAAAAGGCTTTATTCCATACTAAATCATACGAAAGACAACATTTCTACATAAATGATGATTTAGCTCTGATTTTCGTGGAAATTGAGAGGCTAAATTAACCTTCAAGAAATGTGTCAATGGGCTGGGTAAACTCTGAAAAATCCATTTACTTGGACCCTTAAACCCATTCCTAACCCAAAAATAAATCACCTCAATATAATTGGATTAAAAACAACTAAAAGAGCCCAAGCAATGAAATGAAATGTATTTTAATATAAATAAACCTTATTATATGTTTTACCCTAAGATTAAATTTTCTCATTAATCCTAAAGTTTGGATGCACAAAGGTTTAGACTACCAAAATACATTAATTTTACTAAATTAAATTCTTATAATGCCTTGACTCAAAATCAAATCATCTCATTAACCTCAAGTTAAGCATGTTTGGAATCTAATTTTAGCAAAATATTCGTGGGTCAAATTTGGGTGTTCACAGATGCCCCTCGTTGATGAGTCATTAGAAACTAAGGACAAAACAACGTATGACAAGAACCACCAAATTTGAATGATAAATGTGTGGTGTGTGCCAAGTTTCGGAGCATCCCATGCTCCTCTTCAGGAATCATCTCATCCTGAAGTTTTGAAGGACTGGCCCTCGGATCCTGGAATCATCTCATCCCAGGTTTTCGGGAATCCTCTCATCCCGAAGCGATAGAATCATCTCATCTATCAGGTTGTTGACAAGGAATCGTCCCATCCTTGTCAACTAGGTTTTGATTTGGGAATCATCTAATCCCAGGTCTCGGGAATCATCTCATCCCGAGGTGATAGAATCATCTCATCTATCAGGTTGTTGACAAGGAATCGTCCCATCTTTGCCAACTAGGTTTTGATTTGGGAATCATCTCATCCCAAGTCTCGGGAATCATCTCATCCCGAGGTGAAAGAATCATCTCATGTATCGGGTTGTTGACAAGGAATCGTCCCATCCTTGTCAACTAGGCTTTGATTTGGAAATCATCTCACCCCAGGTCTTGGGAATCATCTCATCCCGAGGTGATAGAATCATCTCATCTATCGGGTTATTGACAAGGAATTGTCCCATCCTTGCCAACTAGGTTTCGATTTGGGAATCAACTCATCCCAGGTGTCGAGAATCATCTCATCTCGAGGTGATAGAATCATCTCATCTATCGGGCTGTTGACAAGGAATCGTCCCATCCTTGCCAACCAGGTTTCGATTTGGGAACCATTTCATCCCAAGTTGTGGTCTTCGGGAATCATCTCATCCCGATTGGCTTCGCCACTGACTTCCGTCAGAAATGCCGTCTCACGGCCTTGTTATTTAGTCTTTAGGCATCTCATGCCCTATCATCGTCTAAGATGACGTTTCGTGACAGTGTTGTCTATGTCTCGGGCATCACATGCCCCTACATCTCTCATTGGGGAGGTTCCACTCCGTCGTTTAGGAGAACTGGGTTTCCCGACTCCTAGCTCGTATGTCTTAATGTCGGTTCATCTTGGGTTTACAAGGGCTGGGCTCTTGGCTTACTGATTTTCCTTATGCCTGGATCACTTATGTCTAGACCCCCTCATGGTTTTCTCTCATTTGGGTTGCTCATGGCTGGTTTCCTTCTCACCTCTCTTTTGACTGGATCTTTCTAAGCCCGGATCCCTCATGATTGGACTCCTTTCCGACTTTTCTCTCATCTGGTTCTACCGGGCTCCTGGCTTTTCTAACTGGGTGTCTATTCGACTGGGTGCCTTCTCCTAGGTGGCTTCTCTCATGGTTTCCCTCATCTCACGATTTGCAGATGCTGGGACCCGGCTTTGGGTTCTCTCCTAATTCTCTCAAGGTCCGGTTTTATTCCAGGTTCTCTCTAGTCTCGTCGTTGGTTTGTTCCGGGCTCCTCTCAAAGTTGTAGGGATTGGGTCCTTGGCTTCTTGTTTACCTCTAAGTACCTCCTGTTCTCTCATTATCTTGTGTTTGCTCACCTCACTGGTTTACTGACTCTCTTTTAGGTGCAAAGACCGGGTCTTTGACTTTTAGCTTGGTTAACTAGTTCCCTCATCTCTCTGGTTTCCGTCGCAATCTCACAGGTTTAAGTAGAATGTTTCCTCATGGTCGAGTTGTCTGAATCCCATGCCCCTGTTTACTAGTTCTAATGTTGTGCCCCTTGATACATACAAATCAGAAGTGGGGCGTGATGCCCCTGGCATCTCGCCATGGTTTTATAGAAGAGGTTTTGGTGAGTCCTCAGTACAAGCTTTTCAAAGCAATTGGGAACCGTGCTCTTAATTCCGAATTTTTAGAGAATCGAGACAATGAATACCAAAAATGATTAATTCAAAAAATGTATCTCATTATTCGGGACTCAAAAATATGCATACAAGGTTTTATCTTAGAGAAAAGACCGTCCAGGGGCGCGGGGCCCACAAAAATCGAGGTAGGACCCCAAAACAGAGGTGGCGGTCATATGAGGAGGCCCGCTAGAGCCCGGCGGTCATGTGGGGATGGCTGCCAGGGCATGGCGGTCTTCTCGTGTTGTTCGCCGGCCCTATTTTGGGTTTAAAAACCCCTTTCCTTCTCTCTCTCTCCTCATTCTTCACTCATACCCTCTCAAAACCCCCCAATCCTCCCAATTTTTCTTTCTCCCGTTGTCCCTAAAATATTCCTAGACACTTCCCCACTCTTCCCAATCTTCATCCATGGCGTCATCATCATCAAATCCCTCCAAATCACGGGAAGAAACTATGAGGAGATATCCAAATCCAGCCCAGAGGAGAATCCAAGCCTATTGTTGAAATATCCTAGTAGGCACATCTCCTCCCAACTCCACAAAGTTCAGGTAAGTGATTTCTAAATCCAAAACTTCTTGAATTTAGGTTTTGATTGATTTTTCGAGTTTATTCCCATATGCCCCATGAATTTGAATTTATATGATGCATGTTGTGTTTGAATGCTTTTAAATGCTCCTAAGATGTCTAGAAAGCTTTCCTTTATACTCGTTTCCTGGATTAAACACAAGTAATTATGCATTGAGGTTCTATCAAAATTGGGGTTTTAGGATTCTTGGAGAATTTTTGGGGATTGTGATGATTCTGATGTTGTTTTGATATTGCGAATACGTGGAATTGATGTTGGGTGACTGGGTATTATTGGGCTTGTCCCAATTTTGGAAAATTTTGAACTTTGTCGGGGCGAATTTTTGTGATTTTCTTGTGTTTTGAACCTTAAATAAAACGGTGCTATGATGTTGGTATGCATGATATAAGCGTGTAATCCTATCCTTATGATGTATGTCTTGATGTGTGTAGTCTTGGTTGGTGAACCCGGGTTGGCGTGAGTATTGACTTCTTTTGGCACTTCTACACAAAATTTGAAGGATAGGCAGCAAAATCATGCCGGGGCCAATGCCTGCCACCTAATTCTTGAGAATGTGAGGAAAGACAGGCCTGTTCGAGAGATCATTGAAAGGGTCGGGTTGTGGGATTTCTTTTGCACTTTTCGAGGAGATAGAGTTGACCTGCAGGCTGTATCGGATCTGGGCGAGAGGTGGTGGGATACCACCAATATTTTTCATTTCGCTAGCGGTGAGATGACCATGACTCCTTCAGATTTTACTCATATTACTGGGCTATTATTCCAGGGAGACCGAGTCGTTTTTTATCAGCAGCTAGGCCTTAGGCGTTTTCAGGAGCTGGTGGGACTTGTCCTCGACTGGGTCCGCGCATGCGAGGTGTATCCTACGTGGCTGCAGAATGCCTTGTTGGATCCTCAGTATTCTGTGACAGCTGAGCAGAGAGCCCGAGGCTTGATATTGGTGAGCATGAGTAGATCCTTCTTTGCTTCTGGTAGTGATCGGGTTCGATGTGATTTATTGGCATCGCTTGTCCACCTGGATAGACCGCAGATTGACTGGGCCTGGCGGGTTTCACGAACGCCTACTGAGAGATGTGCAACTTTTCTCGGGTTACTGCCAAGCACTTCTACGGTTCAGCTTGGATTTGGGAAGTATTTCATTTTGCCTTTGTCTCTTTTATCATATCTGTTGCCTCTTCATCTCCTTATTTACTCGGGTACCCGTGGTAGATGTGGGGTCAAGAGTACCTTGGATTGTTTGCTCTAAAGCTGCCAGCTGATGAGAAGTCATGGCTAGTTTCTCTCCGTTGGGGCTCCCCGAGTCGTGGGACTAGGAGTAATGCCCACGACCGAGTAAGAGCCCGTCACTACATAGGTCAGGTTGCCATGTCGGGCAATGTACCTTTTTTCTCTCATCTCTTGTTTCCCGAAAAACCCTTTTTATAGCATTGTCTTACCGAACACTTATTGGCAGATTCAGTTTTCTCCTTTTGCGGCGTACCAGAACATATTGGAGAGGATTGACTCCCACATTCTAGTAATGGATCACTATCGATGCTTGATAAGGTACCCTGATATGAGGGTGTGGTACCTCGGGGAATGTGTATGTGCGCATACCATTGAACTCCCATGTATACCACGTGACCCTCCGATCTCTATGCGGGACATCAATGAGCGGGGTGAGGCCCCTGAAGGCGACTGTTTGGATTAGCATGTCGATGACTTGGCCTTACCAGACGACTATTCTTCCTTTGTCAGTGAATTTTTGATGCCTCCTTTGAATACCCAGAGGAAGGTGGATCAGTGGCCAGTGCTGGTTCGTCTCGGCAGAGTTCCGCCTCGCGAAAGAGGAAGGCACCAGGGCGTCTTCTTCTATTTGTGGTCCTGATCTCCCGCCCTGTGATGCTGACTTTGAATCTTTTGATGATTCATATAGGCGTTGTCGAGTATCATTTTTCGAGGACCTCCCTCCTGATTTCCCACCATTCCCAGCTGATGTTACTATGGTATGTCCTGAATCACTATCCTCAAATGTCTCTTTCCTTCCCTTATATCTTGACTGATTTTCTCCATATCAGATAGATTTCGGCCACTGAGGTTTTTTGATTATGGACATTGCTTGGACGGGCCAAGGCAACCCTGACGGCCCAAGCTATTCGGATACAGGAATTGACTTCCTGTCTGAGAGAAGGGGAATCCGCTCGTCTGGCGCCTTTGCCTCAGGATCCTCGCCCTACCAGACAATTGGTGCCTCCTTCTGTCCCTCAACCGGTCGACCCTTCCTCGGGCGATTCTGAGGATATCTTTCAGGAGTGTACTCGCCCGGTCCGCCATACTAGGAGCAAGAAGAGGCGGTCTTGATAAATGCATGTATGCCCTAGTATCTAAATGTGTGTACTTTAGCAGGATAACTCCTTTTCTTTTCTTTTTCTTATGCATGTATGCATGTCTAGACACTTGTATTTCGATGGGATGATTCCTTGTGAATGCATGCCTATTTTCCTGTCCTTGAGATGAAGTTATGTGTGCGATTTTGAAAACTACCGAATCATGCACCATGAGTACCGGGATAGGTTGGGTATCAAGGCTTGAAGGATTCTCGCAAGGTTGCATAAAATACCCTCTCCTCTTTGTTGGGCTTATCATTCCGAGCAAGGATTTCCATGAAAATGAGCATGCCCCAAATCCCCAAAACACCGTTTGGCCTTAACTTTTGCCTAGGCCGCCCTTTCGGGTTTTCAACCTAGCAGACATGTCCTAACTTTTTCCTAGATCGCCCTTTCAGGTTTTCAATCTAGTCCCCCTCTCTTCCTCCGTTTTCTTTTATTTTCTTCCTCTGGGGTGGGTGGTGGTAAAAAATTATCCAGGTGATGGCGAATTCCAGGCCTTTTCATCTCATGGTGACATTTTTTGGGTGATGGTTTGATTTTGGTCCTTCTTTGACTTAACAACATGACTAGGAAAAGTCTAGGGACACCACTTTTGAGCGATGGAGGAGGCTTTCTCAACAGATAAAATCCAGACCTAAACCATATCAGCTTTTATCAACATAGCTTAGGAACCAAACTTCATTTAGACTGAGCTCTCTAACAGAGTTACCTACGTACCAATGGAAAATAATACTCTTTTTTCAAATCACAATGTAGTGCTCTTTTCGAGAAGTTCAAATAGCACATTGGTTGTGGGTGCACATCCCCTTTTCCTTTCTTTTCTTTTTTTTTTCTCTTTCCTTTTTCATTTTTTCTTTTTTCTTTCATTTTTCTCTTTTTTTTTTTTCGGGAAAATGACCTCACAAGCCAGGCTTAATAATTCAAAACAAAGTGTTTGACTTGAAACAAATTTGATTTACTGGATCAGGTCTTCGTAGTTCATTTTATGGTTCCCAAACTAAGTTGATGAATTCTGATAAGATTTAAGACATCATCTTCATAAATGAGGGGATAAGAACATCCATTACATGAATGTTAAGCAAATGACAATAATAAAAGACAAAGAACGTTGACTCCTCGAGGTGAAGTTAGCATGGATAAGCTTCAACCCTCTTTTATTTTGGGAGCATAAAGAAAATAGACTAGACATTTTAAAACCACCAAGGCTTCTCATCCTCCCCATTAGCTGTTCTAAGCATCCTCCTCCATCACCCATTCGATCTTATCTGGGTACACAAGCTTTCTTCGTGGGACCATAGTGACGGTTTCCTTCGGGTCATCATGTTGGACTTCAGTCGTCATTGTCTCGTCTCCCACCCCTGGACTGTCTTCATCTTCCTTATTGGTCATCATGCCATCATGCGACTTTGAATATTCCTCGGAGCCTGTGGCATCACCCCAATCATCCCACTTGCTTTCCCTCAACTCCTGGATGCAATCCTAAAGACTTTCTTTAGCCTTGATGCTTTCTCGAGTGAGTGCGGAATTCCGGAGTTGGATGCCCCTCATCACATCTTCAACAAGTGCATACTGTCCCATGGCATCCTAGAACTGCTTCATGGCTACTTGGGCAATTGGTTGGCCGAGTAAGACCCCACAGAGGATCGTTTCCTCTAACTAGCCCATCAAAGTCCGGAATGTTGATTGCACCTCTTTTTTCTTGTTAGAGACTCCGGTCTTCTTAAATTGGAAAATCATCCTCCGTTGGCTTCCCCTTCAGGCTCGTTCTTATGCCGATAGTGCCCTATGACTGGTTAGCATGCTCATTGCTCATGGTTCCTCCTAACTGATACAGATAGAGAAGTGGGTCTCACTGCCTTGCTTAGGTAGGTTCAAAAGAGGGTTGGTAACAATTGGTTCAGATGAAAAAGATAGAACATGGGTTGACTCCCGACTCAGCACACTAAATTTTTAAAACTTAATGCAAAATGACATGTGTTGGTAACAATTTTTTTTCCTTTTTGAATCTGCTTCTTCTTCATGAGTTGATCCTCCATAAATTTCTTAAGCCTCCAGCAGCGTGTTTTTCAGTTGAAGTCAAGTCTGGACTTGACTTGGATCTTGTTATCTTCCCCTTTTTTGCCGATGTCATCCCTTTACTAATTGGGTGTAAGTTTGGGGTTGGTGCCAGATTTTGGTGTAGAAGAGTGGCTTTTGGAGGTCTGTGCAGATTTCGTTGTTTGGGTCTTTTTGGTGGGAGTTTTCTTCTCAGGCAGTATCTTCATCTTCGAGTTTGAGTGTTTTAGGGTTTGTGTTTTAGGTTGAGAGGCTTTTTCTTAGAGAGAATCTCGGGTTGAAGACGAAACTCGGATAATGCAGGAGAGAGAAGGTTCACGGGTAATGTAGAGCGGTTAATGTATTAACTCCTCCACTTCCTTTTATTGCTATTGTCAAAAAAGCAACTTCCCTTTTGCATACTTCTCTCTCTTTTTTTTTTAATTGCCAGTTAATAACCATCGTCAGTAGTCTCATGGTTTTTCCCAAAAACCATATCCTCACAGTCTCAGTGAAACGACCGCATCCCAATACCAAATATTATAAAACATAAACAATAATGAAGAGACCAAAATGCCCTTGAGTCAAGGGATGCCGAAACTCCCTGGAAAACAATCCATCAAAATCTCATAATAATAAATTACACATCGGGATACTTAAAAACTCAAAAATAAATCAGGCTCAACAAGCCAACAAATGATCAATCCAAATATAACAAAACAGTATCCCGATAAGTTTTGCAGTGGAAATCAATAACGTGTCCAATGATAAATGCAAACACATGGAGTGTGAACCTATGGATCAGTCCCCGAAGGAAAGTAGGCACAGTTACCTAAATGCATCCCTGATCCACGATCAGTAAACCTTTGTAAAAACTGTGAGGGGGTGAGACCAACCACTGTCTTACCACAAACAAATAAACCAGAATATACTAGTACAATTCAACCACGAATACATCCGTATCTGGCAATAACAACCATAGTGCAAAACAAGGCACAGTGCACCATACAAAGTCAAGATCAGACTTTATTCCCATGCTTATCAATGATCAACTTATTAGAGTTATGTTTAATTATATCATTAGCGTTGGGTAATTTATTAGGGCCCTCTACTATGTGCGTCGGACGCGGTAGCGACTGGCCAGTTCCCTAGGGCGTATGCCCAACATAAAACATATATATATACATATATCAATACACCGGAATGGATAAGTTCCAACAAAAGAAAACCACTAACAACCAAGTGGCCGACAGCTCTAGGAGGGGTGCTCTCCTCAAAGGAATACATAAACAAGAATCTTAGGGCACACCCGTCAGTCCCCAAGTCGCCAGCACTGAGAGGGGTGCTCTCACCAAAAAAATAGGAAGTAACAAATAACCATGGGGTACACCCGACAATCCCCAAGGCGCCAGTTCTGTGAGGGGGTACTCTCACTTATATACTAATCGAGGGGCGTACCCATCAATCCCCTCGTCGCCGTCTCTGTGAGTACTACTCACTAACATAATAGGACCCGAGGGGTACCCTCTCTCCCTCTCCGTGCTACCGGTCAACAGCCCCACAGTAGAACATATATTATTTAGAACTATTTGTTATCAGTTATAACTTATGTATAGAGCGATTCTCGTAGTGTTTCTGTCGGTGGTGTGCCACCAGAGAGAGTCTCTAATCCAAGTCTAAGGCTCACAAGAACACATGATATTGGCATGACAGCACATATCATAAAACAGGGCAATACTAGCCCATAAATAATCAACATGGCATTATCAGTCCAAAATAATTAACATGGCATTCCAGCTCACAACAATTAGCATGGCATTAAAAGCTCATAACAATCAGCATGGCATTATCAGCTCATAACAATCAGCATGGCATTATCAGCTCATAACAATTAACACGGCAACGAAATACATAAACAGACACACAACACAGCCAGAGCATGTATCACAACAAGCCAAACTAGGCATAAAATACATGCAGCATCAAATCATTTACTAGACTATGTACCAAGCCTATCAACCTGAGTACCGCAGGCAGTAAAGCATATTAAGGTTTATATGTCCTCACCTGGGCTATAGAAATTGCCTTGGAAAAATCCGGTACACTGCCTTGCCTCGAGATATCCTATATTATAACAAAACAAGGTCACATGCTTGACAACATAGGACATGGTCGATGCATGCTAATTATTCTGTTATATCGCTATAAGGACTTAAGCCCTCTAGCCCGATTATGTTTATTAATAGTGAGTTCCAAGCACATCACTACAAGGGTCAGGGTTCTAGCCCAGAGGTCTACTCTCACTCTTTGTCTACAACCGTACCATGTCACAAGCCTAAAATATACAGGCTTAAAGCCAAACTAAGCCCATTTATCAGTTGGGCCGAAGCCCACAACATCTTCGGCCTAAAGCCCAAACCATCAAACCCACTATTAGACCCACACTTGTCCTTGGGCTCCAACTCCACTTAAATTAAGTCCAACTATTATGTTGGGTCACAACCTCTTATTATTGGGCCTAGCCCGATTTGTCAAACTCTCGCATAAAAGTTTTACCCGAGCCAGAGTTATCCGTCCTAGAGGTTCTATCCGCGTCGGACAAACCGGCCACTCCTCTCATTGCTCCACACGGCTTTCCACTAATCCTGATACATTGATACATACGTTCATAGATGTTTAACTTAATACATGCCATTACTCAAAATTTAAAATACACTACATCTTCGGGAGAAATACCGTGAAACTGCCTCTCGAAAACTAGAACCGTGCTCGCCAGAACAGTAACTTGTTCGCCGTTTTCTGGTTAAGTCTCGCCGGAAACTCCCCACAGCCTCGAAACGACACCAACACTTCATATCCACCCCGAAAATCCACAGATCAACACCCAATTCATCAATACAACACCCAAAGACAACAAAATAAGAAGAAAACATGCTATTGGGGTCGAATTGCTTACCAGAAGCCCATGATCCCGACTGTCCAGCACCAAACCGAGCTTAAGTCTCTGCTCCAAGCCCCATAACCCAATCCAAAGGCTCTGTTCGGAGACAACCCTGCGCCCGAATAAAACACCATCCGGCCGTCCACAACACAGGGACGACCACCATCAATATCACAGCCGACATCAATGATTGCCACAACCGCCAACAACCATCAAGCGGCAGAAGATGAAGGCGGCGACTCGACAACTCCAGCAACCCTTCGCGCGCGAGCCAAGCCTCCACCGTCAATTCGCCTCCACTCGCAAAAGCTCAACGGCGGCGGCAACTCAATCTTTGGCATCGAGGTTTCCGTCCAGGCGCTGAGTCTCCAATCGCTACCCTCCTCAAGGCCACCGACGACGGCGGCGTTTCTCTTGCTTGTGTGTGCGGCGACTCAGAGAAAGGTGCAAGGAGCGATGGTGGTGGTAGCTTGTGAGCTCGAGAGAGAGAGCAGAGAAAAGAGCGTAAGAGATAAGGGGGAAGAGAATGGGAGTGGCGGAGGAGAAAAAGAAAAGAGCGGAGAAGAGAAGAGAAAAGAAAAAAAAAGGGAAGGGAAGGCTAGGGTTTGGCCGGCTAAGCTGAACGACCCGTCTTTCGCTTAGGCACGGTCAACCCACCTCCCCAGTCACCATTTTTTTTTTAACATAACTCAAAACGACGTAGTTTTACCAAAACTACTCCAAACACTCTGTTTGATGTCCAAACTCGGAACGGTTCGAACCCCAACCTCGTCTTAGGATTAACACCTAAATAAAGGAATATTTCCAAGGAATATGAATAATTTCCTTGGCCAAAAACTCGGAAATAACTTGAGGGTAAAATGGGGATAAAATTTTATAAATCCTGAAAATTCCTTAAAACTTAATTAACGAGAAATCGGGGCGCTACAGTTCTACCCCACTTATGAAAATTTTGTCCTCGAAATTACGAAAATATGATCAGAACAGATGTGGATACTGCTCCCTCACATGGGACTCAACCTTCAAAGTACCCTCATTCGAAGAATGACGGCTCCATCTTACCCGAACCATGGGAACAGCACGACTCCTCAATGGTCGTACTTCCCGAGCAATGATCTCAACTGGCTCCTCGACGTAAGTCAAATCATCAGCAACCTCCTCTGTCGGGAATACATGTGACACAGATCAGATAGATAACAACTCACCATCTAGGCATGGAATACATCGTGTATGCGAGACAAATCCTCCAAAACGTCAACAAAATACCAACGGATCAACCCATTTTACTGATCTCATATAGATAAATAAAAAGAAGGGCTCAACCTGCCCTACCTCCCAAACCGGATAACTTCTATCCAAGGAGCAACACGGAGGAATGTCTTGTCACCTACACTGTACTTCTCCTCATGATGATGCATATCAGCAACCCTCGCTGTCGGTCTTAAGAAGCTGTCATGCACTACTGGACCACCCCGATCTGTTCTACCGTCCCCTAAACCAGGATCGAATCAAATAATGACCCATCTGGCATCATGCCGACTCCGGGTCCTCACTAACCCGATCACAAAGTCCATCGTGACACTTTCCCACATCCACTGTGGAGAAGTCAAAGGTCTCAACTTGCCGACAGGAGCCTGATGTTCGGCTTCCACCCGCTGACAAGTCATGCAACAAGCCACAAATTCTGCAACATCCTTCTCCATAAAAGGCTACCAACAGTGACTCTTCAGGTTCAGATGCATCTTTGTGCTACCCGGAAGTATGGCATAAGGTGTGTTGTGCGCCTCATCCATAAACTATCTCCTCAGGTAATCCACATCTGGAACACAAAGATGATCACCTGTCATTAAAGCTCCATCCTCCCAGATGTAAAAGCTAGAACTCTCTCCACCGAGAGCCTTATCTTGCAACTGTGCTAGATGAGGGTCACCGAACTGTAACCCCATAATCTTACCATGCAAGGTCGGTTGGATGCTCAAACTGGCCAACAAGGCCCCGGTGTCTTCAACCTCCAACTAGGCATCCAAAGACCTCAACTCCAACAAGGACGGTAAATCAAAGGAACCCGGCTCCTCATCTGCATGTGAAACTCTCTTCCTACTCAAAGCTTCTGCAACCACATTAGCTTTTCCTAGATGATACTCACTAGTACAATCATAGTCCTTCAGAAGCTCGATCCACCATCTCCGTCTCATGTTGAGCTCCTTCTAGGTCATATTGTAGTTCGAGCTCTTGTGACCCGTGAAAATCCGACACTTCTCCCCGAATAGATGGTGCTCCAGATTTTCAATGCAAAGACCACAGCAGGTAACTCCAAGTCATGGGTCGGATAATTCTTCTCATGTGTCCACAATTGTCTAGAAGCACAGGCAATCACCCAACACTCTTACACTAACACACAACATAACCCTAAACTGGAAGCATCACTAGACACCGTGTACTCCACACTAGGTCTAGAAACTATCAAAACTGATGCAGAGGTCGATCGACTCTTCAGTTCTTCAAAACTCTGCTGGCAATGATCATCCCACACAAAGAGCAATCTTGCCTCAACAGCTAGTCAAGGAAAAACCATCAACGAACCTGCGATAGTAACCAGCAAGTCGCATCTCAGACACATGCTTCGATGGTCCCCACTCCATAACTACCTTGACCTTGGCAGGGTCCACCTTGATACCTTCTCCCGACATTATATGTCGAAGAAGGACAACCTCAACTAATCAAAACTCGCATTTGCTGAGTTGGGCATAAAATTGTTTCTCCCCCAGCCTCTGCAACACCAGCCTCAAATGGTCTTCATGCTCGACCATACTCCTCGGATAGACTAAAATATCACCAACCAAAATGACCGCAAACCAGTCGAGGAAATCATGAAACATCCCATGCTTCACACCTGGTCGCCCGGATACCCCACCTCTCGCTCCGGATGCAACCCTGGTAAAACATCAGGAAAGACGTTGGGAAGCTATCGAACAAACGGGATATCCCCAAAACCCAACGTAGGTACCGAATCCACCACATGGGCAAGGAACGCTTCACATCCTTCCAGGATCAACCCGATAGCCTGTATGGCTGAAATGCGACACGCAGAGAGAGTTCTTCAACCCTCGGAAAGCAGCAAGAAAACCCAACCACTCTATCGCACCAGATCTTTACGACTTGAACAACAACTTCCCCAAGGACATCAAAAGTCATAAAAACAAACTTCCTTTTTGGTGTTAACTACCACACTGGCATAGCAGCCACATAGACATCATTTATATGACTCCAAAACTAGATGAGACGACAACTACGTAGCTTACCATCATCGCTACCCAAACCGGGTATTAAAACCCGTTAGCACCATATTTTAACAGTCCAACCTGGAGTGACACCGTTGCAACCACACATCACACGAACAACAAGGCCCATAGGCGCATGTCCTTCCCGCTGAGGAAACCACCTTCACATGGTTTGAAAACCGTCTCGAACTATCCCGATAATATAGAGTGACAGCATCAATGTCAACAACACACTGATTCATTGACCAAGCCGGTCAATCACCCACGATACTAGTTAGCCCTACAAGACCATAGAAGGTATAATCCCTTGATACACTGAAGAGAACTACAAGCCGAAGTTTAAAGGTTCACGTATATTCTAGGAAACAGTGGTCACACCACTTAAACCAACATCGACAACAAAGGTCGAAAATATTGCTTCCGGGTCATTCAGACCCTTAACATACAAGTGTTGGACTATTGGATCCATATCGACACCTATATGAATGCAAACATGTTACAAAACCATTTTAAAAAGACACAAAATCAGGAACAGGCTTATGCACAAACAAATCACATCAAGACACTAGTTAAAAACCAAGGACCTAAAGCCTGCTCCGCTACCAAGCTGAAACGACCGCATCCCAATACCAAATATTGTAAAACATAAACAATAATGAAGAGACCAAAATGCCCGTTGAGTCAAGGGATGCTGAAACTCCGTGGAAAACAATCCATTAAAATCTCATAATAAAAAATTACACATCGGGATACTTAAAGACTCAAAAATAAATCAGGCTCAACAAGCCAAGTAACACAAACCAACCGGGATAACAAATGATCAATCCAAATATAACAAAACAGCATCCCGATAAGTTTTGCAGCGGAAGTCAATAACGAGTCCAATGAAAAATGCAAACACATGGAGTGTCAACCTATGGATCTGTCCCCGAAGGAAAGTAGGCACAGTTACCTAAATGCATCCCTGATCCACGATCAGTTAACCTGTGTAAAAACTGTGAGGGGGTGAGACCAACCACTATCTCACCACAAACAAATAAAGCAGAATATACTAGTACAATTCAACCACGAATACATCAGTTTCTGGCAATAACAGCCATAGTGCAAAGCAAGGCACAGTGCACTGTAAAAAGTCAAGATCAGACTTTATTCCCATGCTTATCATTAATCAACTTATTAGAGTTATGTTTAATTATATCATTAGCGTTGGGTAATTTATTAGGGCCCTCTACTGTGTGCGTCGGGCGCGATAGCGACTGGCCAGTTCCCTAGGCCGTATGCCCAACGTAAAACATATATATATACATATATCAATACACTGGAATGGGTAAGTTCCAACAAAAGAAAACCACTAACAACCAAGTGGCCGACAGCTCTAGAAGGGGTGCTCTCCTCAAAAGAATACATAAACAAGAATCTTGGGGCACACCTGTCAGTCCTCAAGTCGCCAACTCTGTGAGGGGTGCTCTCACAAAAAAGAATAGGAAGTAACAAATAACTAAGGGGTACACCCAACAATCCCCAAGGCGCCAGCTCTGTAAGGGGTATTCTCACTAATATACTAATCGAGGGGCGTACCCATCAATCCCCTCGTCGCCGTCTCTGTGAGTACTACTCATTAACATAACAGGACCCGAAGGGTACCCTTTCTCCCTCTCGGTGCTACCGGTCAACAGCCCCACAGTAGAACATATATTATTCAGAACTATTTGTTATCAGTTATAACTTATGCATAGAGCGATTCTCAAAGTTTGTTTACAGGTGGTGTGCCACCAGAGAGAGTCTCTAATCCAAGTCTAAGGCTCACAAGAGCACATGATATTGGATTGACAACACGTATCATAAAACAGGGCAATACTAGCCCATAAATAATTAACATGGCATTATCAGTCCAAAATAATTAACATGGCATTCCGGCTCACAACAATTAGCATGGCATTAAAAGCTCATAACAATCAGCATGGCATTATCAACTCATAACAATTAACACGGCAACGAAATACATAAACAGGCACACAACACAGCCAGAGCATGTATCACAACAAGCCAAACCAGGCATAAAATACTTGCAGCATCAAATCATTTACCAGACTATGTACCAAGCCTATCAACCTGAGTACCGCAGGCAGTAACGCATATTAAGGTTTATATGTCTTCACCTGGGCTATAGAAATTGCCTTGGAAAAATCCGGTACACTGCCTTGCCTCGACATATCCTATATTATAACAAAACAAGGTCACATACTTGACAACATAGGACATGGTCGATGCATGCTAATTATTCTGTTATATCGCTATAACGACTTAAGCCCTCTAGCCCGATTATGTTTATTAATAGTGAGTTCCAAGCACATCACTACAAGGGTCAGGGTTGTAGCCTAAAGGTCTACTCTTACTCTTAGTCTACAACCGCATCATGTCACAAGCCTAAAGTGTACAGGCTTAAAGCCCAACTAAGTCCAATTATCAATTGGGCCGAAGCCCACAACATCTTTGGCCTAAAGCCCAAACCATCAAACCCACTATAGGACTTACAGATGTCCTTGGGCTCCAACTCTACTTAAATTAAGTCCAACTATTATGTTGGGTCACAACCTCTTATTATTGGGCCTGGCCCCGATTTGTCTAACTCTCGCTTAAAAGTTTTACCCGAGCCCGAGTTATCCGTCCTAGAGGTTCTACCCGCGTCGGACAAACTGGCCACGCCTCTCATTCCTCCACATGGCTTTCCACTAATCCCGATACATCGATACATACGTTCATAGAAGTTTAACTTAATACATGCCATTTACTCAGAATTTAAAATACACTACATCTTCAGGAGAAATACTGTGAAACTACTGGTGTGTAATCTGCCTCTCGAAAACTAGAGCCGTGCTCGCCGGAACAGTAACTTGTTCGTCGTTTTCCGGTCAAGTCTCTCCGGAAACTCCCCACAGCCCTAGAACGACACCAACACTTCATATCCAAGCAGAAAATCCACAGATCAACACCCAATTCATAAATACAACACCCAAAGACAACAAAATAAAAAAAACATGCTATTAGGGTCGAATTGCTAACCAGAAGCCCAAGATCCTGACTGTCCAACACCAAACCGAGCTTAAGTCTCTACTCCAAGCCCCATAACCTGATCCAAAGGCTCTCCTCGGAGACAGCCCTGCACCCGAATAAAACCCCATCCGACTGTCAGCAACACAGGGACGACCACCATCAATATCACAGCAGACATCAACAACTGCCACAACCACCAACAACCATCAAGCGGCAGAAAATGAAGGCGGCGACTCGACAACTCCAGCAACCCTTCGCGTGCGAGCCGAGCCTCCACCGTCAATTCACCTCCACTCGCAAAAGCTCAACGGCGGCGGCAACTCAAGCATTGGCCTCGAGGTTTCCGTCCAGGCGTTGAGTCTCCAATCGCTACCCTCCTCAAGGCCACCGACGACGGCGGCGTTTCTCATGCTTGTGTGTGCGGGGACTCAAAGAGAGGAGCAAGGAGCGATGGTTGTGGCAGCTTGTGAGCTCAAGAGAGAGAGCAGAGAAAAGAGCGGAAGAGATAAGGAGGAAGAAAATGGGAGCAGCGGAGAAGAAAAGAAAAAAAAAAAGAGAGAAAAGAAGAGAAAAGAAAAAAAAAAAAAAAGGAAGGGAAGGCTAGGGTTTGGCCGGCTAAGCTGAACGACCCATCGTTCGCTTAGGCGCAGTCAACCCACCTCCCCAGTCAACGTTTTTTTTTTTAACATAACTCAAAACGACGTAGTTTTACCCAAGCTACTCCAAACGCTCCGTTTGATGTCCAAACTCGAAACGGTTCGAACCCCAACCTCGTCTTAGGATTAACACCTAAATAAAGGAATATTTCCAAGGAATATGAATAATTTCCTTGGCCAAAAACTCGGAAATAACTCGAGGGTAAAATGGGAATAAAATTTTAAAAACCCCGAAAATTCCTTAAAACTTAATTAACGAGAAATTGGGGCGCTACACTCAGCAGATAGATGTTTTCTTATGAAACCAAAACCTCACCAAATTACCAATTTAGCCTTTCTGATGACTCGAACACCTTTTGAAAGTGTCCTCATTTGCTTGAATGCATAGTGCTTGTGTGCTAGTGTTATGATTGCGATATACTAATGTATGATATTGCATGAACATATATATATATATATATACATATGTATATATATGTATACATATATATATGTATACATATGTATATATATACATATGTATGTATATATATGTATATATATGTATATATTATATATGTATATATATGCATATATTATATATGTATATATATGCATATATTATATATGTATATATATGCAAATATGGTTTATGCAGCAACCAGATCTACTTACAGACTTTTAAGGTAGATTGCGCATGCCCAGCTTAAGTCTGATTTTTGTAAATTGTTTCTCTTTGAGTGACTTTGTAAAGATGTCAGCAAGTTGGTTTTCAATCTTGACAAACTCAATAGCAACATCTTTCTTCAAGACATGATCTTGGATGAAATGATGTCTAACTTCAATATGCTTGGTCCGAGAGTGTTGCACAAGTTTTTTTGTCAAATTAATTGTACTGGAACTATCACCATTGATAGGCACACAGTTAAAGTTTAGTCCATAATCAGATAAGGTTTGTTTCATCCATAGGGCTTGAGCACAACATGCCCCAGCCGCAACATATTCTGCTTCTGTGGTAGATGTTGCAACCGAATTTTGCTTCTTGCTTGACCAAGACACAAGGATTTGTCCAAGCAATTGACAAGTCTCACTAGTGCTTTTCCTGTCTAAGATACATTCTGCAAAGTCAGCATCTGAATAGCTTGTTAGAGTAAAAGCATCAACTTTGCGATGTCATAATCCTAACGAAGGTGTACCTCCCAAGTACTAAAAGATGCGTTTTATGGCTCTTAGATGAGATTCTTTTGGACAAGATTGAAATCGAGCACATAAACACACATTAAACATAATGTTAGGTCTAGTAGCCGTGAGATATAGTAGGCTACCAATCATACCTCTGTACATCTTGATATCAGCATCCTTACCATTTTCATCTTTGTTAAGTTTGGTTGATGTACTCATAGGTGTAAGACTTTATTTGGTTGCATCCATACCAAATTTCTTTAGTAACTCACGAATGTACTTAGCTTGGTTTATGAAGATGCCACCTTCATGTTGCTTTACTTAGAGTCCCAGAAAATATGTAAGTTCACCCATCATACTCATCTTAAATTCACTGTGCATAAGTTTTTCAATGTCCTTACAAAAAGAATCATTAGTAGCACCAAACAATATATCATCAACATATATTTGCACAATGATCACTTTATTTTTGCATGTTTTAACAAACAATGTTTAATCAACTTTTCCTCTTCTAAAGCCTTTGGTCACAACTTACAAGATAAGTGCTTAATCTATTATACCATGGTCTAGGAGCTTATTTCAGCCCATATAATGCCTTTTTAAGTTTATACACATCATCAGGGTGTTCATGACACTCAAAATCAGGTGGTTGTTCAACATAAACTTCTTCCATAATAAACCATTTAAGAATGCACTTTTAACATCCATTTGGTATAATTTAAATGATCCATATGATGCAAAGGCAAGTAACATGCGAACAGATTCTAACCTAGCAACAGGAGCAAAAGTCTCATCATAATCTATACCTTCTTCTTGATTATAACCTTGAGCAACTAACCTTGCTTTATTTCTTACCACAATGCCGGATTCATCAAGTTTGTTTCAGAAAACCCAATTTGTGCCAATGATTGGGTATTCAGGAGGTCTATGTACCAACTCCCATACATCGTTTCTTTTGAACTGATTCAGTTCTTCTTGCATTGCATTGACCCAACTCTCATCTTGAATGGCATCATGTGCAGTTTTGGGTTCAACTTGTGACAATAATGCAAAATGTGTGTTCACATTTTGTATGGAGGACCTTGTAGTCACTCCTCTAGAGATGTCACCGGGAATAGCATCAGTTGATAGTCTTCTAGGTGCTCTGACATTTACAGGGATTTGTTTTGAAGTTGATGCATGTCTAGTAAGATTTGGTTTTTCACCAACCAGATCTGTTAGAATGCCATGTTGTTGTTGCGATGCATCATGTGGAACAAGTACAAGCAATTCCTCATCTTTTTCATCAGATGAGATATCAATGTTTACAACCTGTGGTTGAGCTTCAGGAGTAACATCTGCATCTTCATCGTTGCTTAGAACACATGGGTCAATTTCATCAAAAACAACATGCATGGTTTCTTCAACAACCATAGTATTCTTACTATAGACTCGACAAGCTTTACTAGTTGTGGAGTAACTAAGAAATATTCCATCATCAGATTTGGCATCAAATTTTTCCTGGTTGTTTTTTGTATGCAAAATATAACATTTAAATCCAAAACCAGAAAGTAAGCAATATTTGGTTTCTTATCATACCATAACTCATAGGGTGTCTTTTCAATCAAAAGATGCATAGATACTCTATTTAAAATATAGAATGCTGTGTTCACACCCTGTGCCCAGAAATGTGCAGGTAACTTGTGCTCATTATGTTAGTAATATGCCCAAAAGCCAATCTATGGATGATTGTATTCCTGTATACATATTTAAGGTTATGTCTATATATATGATTATGAGATAATCGCTTGCACATATATATAACCCTAGTGTATATGTATTTGATATGTATATTCTTAAAAGTCCCTAGTCGTTTATTATTATGGTTGGGTTGTAATAATAAAATAAGACTACCGTATGTTGAGGATTGTATGAGTTACGAATTCTACATACGGGTACAAGATAGGGATCTTGTTGACCGGACCGACCCACATAAGAACGCTACATGGAACGTTATATGTATGTCGATAGCGTTTCTTATAGATGTATTGTCCTCCGACCTGAGATCATCAAGGTATCCAACATATGAATCATATACTTTGATGTTATTCCTAGTCATCCGTAACTGGGTGGGCATAAGGGTAATCGTCGGGTATATGACGAG
>JAKUCV010004841.1:1888-22205 GCA_028386065.3 Turnera subulata | reverse complement strand
TTTTGGGAAATAGGGATGTTGGTGACTTAGAAACAGTGATAACCTATTGGGTATTGGCGGCCGCTTGAGTTGTTTCAACTTTCAACCCACTTATTTTGTACCAAGGGACTTATTTAGTATGGGTAAATTATATATGTAATCCGGATGTGTACTTTTCCAATTCTGAATTGTTGTTTTGTTTCTTAATCGATCAGGTCGCGGTCGCGATAAGAGGTAAGAATTGGTAATGTGTCCTTTTATACCTGGCTTTTGTGGGTCTCACTTTTCAGGGTTAGCACCTTATGCTCCGACTAATCCATCTAATCCAAAAAAAATCCGTTTTACCCATAGGGTTGGTGTGTGGGAAATTGATTATACTTGGTTAACTTAAAACCTTTTTTTTGACACGAAAACAATGTTGTTGTATGGACAACTCTCCAAGCCCAAGCTGGACAAGTGGATGGTATCGCTTTCAAATTATCCAAATTCACGTGGGCTTCTTGTACAGCCGATTGTCGCGTCCATTGAGCGATTGTTTTTTTTGGTCGGGAAGATCATATATTGATTAATATATGCAAGGGATACTACACAGCTCAAAGGTTTGCAGACAACTGAACAGAGTTAGTATGTCTCTGTACAAAATCAAAAGAAGTAACAGAAGATTGTCAGCGTGCCATCATCCATGTTCCGCTGTCCAAACCTTCTTTCTGTAACGGGTAGGCAATGTGCCTTACAAGCAGTTGGAAACAATCCCGTGGTGAATACATTAGGGATGGAATCCTACACTAGAGAAAATCTAAGGCTGGCCAGGCAAACCTGCTACTTTGTTACCCTCTCAACCGTGGAGTATAATAGCATCTCCCCTCCCAATCCTGAGCTATGACTTCTTGCAGGGCCAAAACAGAGAATCCCTTTGAGAGACAGTTGAAGATCTCCATAAAGGGCCTCCACCAAGGATGCCGAATGAAGCTCAAGGATATGACCCAGCGGTGGTTCTGGTTTCATGCTAAAGTTGGGCCCCGGCTCAACGTTCAGCCATAAAGCCCAAATACAGACCCACCAACTTCACACTAAATCCCGCAACCCAGTTTCCTGATGCATCATGCAAAACCCCGCCAGCGCAAGCAAGCCCCGGATTGCCCCTCCATCGGTATTTATTTTAACCTATATTGATTAGGTGGGCGATTCCATCCAATCAACTGCTCATGAGATGGACCCCTATTCTGCTGTAAATCTTTCTCATATAGCATACCCTGAGCCCTGAAAACTCAAAAGATAGCTGTCTGTTCCAGACCCCCCTGATCACAATTCTTATTAGAGAGATTAATTCTGCTTTAGTCGCATCTTCACTACAAAACCAGTTAACCACTCTCCTGTTCATCTCGCATCACACTACCAGCAACTGCTACCTCCTCCACTGTCGAAGGTTTGGTAAGGAGTCTGGGGTGGAATATGGCTCTTTGGTGTGGCTTTTTTTTTTTTTTTTTTCTCTTATTGGGAAAAAGTTAACGAAACCAATCTTACATTACAAGCCCAATGGCAGATAAAGATGCCTGGTTCAACAGAAGAACACGGGGACCAAAAGTTTGGAATAGAAGAACTGTTGTTTAAATTTAAAAAAGGAGGAGAGAATATTTTTATTGTAACAGGATAACACCAAAGCAAGCATATCTTTTCAATGCATATACTTCATAAACACGTGTTACACAGGTTACATTGTGGCCACCCTGAGCCACACCCTCTGGTAACCCTTTGGTTCCAGCCCTTACTACAACCATAACACAACGTACATTGATTGGACATATATATAGGCATCATAAGAATAACTACCTATAAGTATCAAATCTTATCACAAATTCAAATCTAACTGCATGTAGCAGTTTCTTACAAATAATGCAACAAATCAAAATCATTATTTTCAACACTCCTCCTTGATTTTGATGTTGTAGACATACATAACATTTATCAAGTCTTGCCAAGCTCCTCCTGCATTGTAGAGCTTTCTTGTTCCTCTGAAACACAACACAGCTTTCTTTCNTATCAAATCTTATCACAAATTCAAATCTAACTGCATGTAGCAGTTTCTTACAAATAATGCAACAAATCAAAATCATTATTTTCAACACTCCTCCTTGATTTTGATGTTGTAGACATACATAACATTTATCAAGTCTTGCCAAGCTCCTCCTGCATTGTAGAGCTTTCTTGTTCCTCTGAAACACAACACAGCTTTCTTTCTTTGACATGACTTCAGCAAACTCTGTGGATGATGATGTGGAATGACTTCATGCATAAGTTGCAACACATCATTCACAACATACTAGGTTGCATTGTAACAATCCTTTAGTCACATCAGACAACCCTTTTTCATCTTTTGGTTACAGATATGGTAACCCTATTTTTTCACAACATAGTATCCACTATGTTGACATTTTTTTTTCTCACAACATAGTATCTATAGTCTATGCTGTCATTTTTTTTTTCTTCACACTCTGAGGTCCCTCAAGATATAAGCTCCGCTACCACTGTTGTTTAAATTTAAAAAAGGAGGAAAGAGTATTTTTATTGTAACAGGATAACACCAAAGCAAATATATCTTTTCAATGCATATACTTCATAAATACCTGTTACACAGGTTGCATTGTGGCCACCCTGAGCCACACCCTCTGGTAACCTTTTGGTTCCAGCCCTTACTACAACCATAACACAACGTACATTGATTGGACATATATATAGGCATCATAAGAATAACTACCTATAACTATCAATTCTTATCACAAATTCAAATCTAACTGCATGTAGCAGTTTCTTACAAATAATGCAACAAATCAAAATCATTATTTTCAACAAGAACCACAAAGAAATCATCTATACAAGTGTGTCAAGTAATTCCTTGACAAATCACCATCTTGCTGGCTTATTTAGCTATATCAAGTACTCATAATACATCAAGAACATAGCGTCAGGTATATCCTTGGGCAGGTTTTTTACATAAAGGTAGAATCGTGACATATCCTCCCGTAACACAGTTTTGGTATCAACTAAATCACTTCTACAAGGGAGAACCCACAAGTCACCTGAGTTCACCCTCTTCAAACTTCCCCGGCAAAATGGGCAAGATTCAGACCTTGTGTTCCTAGACAATTTGAAGTTGCAGACAAGAGTGCCAAACGTCAAAATATGGACTTTTGTTGTAGTTGCAAGCTATGTTGGAGAACTTAAAATTGGAAGTGGCAGAAAAATGTAGTTTTTTACCAGTCATGGTAGCAGTTGATGCACATTGTGTGACAGCAGCTTGGCACCACCATTTTTGTACAAGGTTCCAAGAAGATCCCACATTCGTCTTCCCTTTGTTTGTTCACATCCAATACTCTCATTCTATCCTCTTGTTTCTTATCTAGAGTCATCTCCGAGAATTGACCTTCTTCCCAACTCTCATCCAAATCCATGGAATCACCATGAAGGCGCTCTAGTGATGGCAGTATTACAGCTGTGGAAATTGATGTTGGTCACATTCTACAGAAATAAAACTTAATGCAATGACCACATAATCCATCCAAATTGTGTCCTTGTATGTTTTCATGCCAATTTGTAAAAACAAGAACTCTTTGCTCAAATGATTAAAAACGATGGAAACTGTATCGATTACTGAAACCCTCAGGTCACATAAAAAGGAGCGGTCTTTGTTTTGGAATACTAAAAGGAACTGTATCCATATCTTGCATTCCCAAGAAAGATGCTTGATAACAAATAGCAAACCATAGAATACATACCATAGAATTCCCTGATGGTTGCTCTCCATCCATTTGATGAGATTTCTAGTTTCCCATCTGAGCACACCTGATAATGCAAGGAATCATTCAATACCATTTCTCTATAAGACACTGGTTTCTTTCTTTCCCAAGAGGAAAGCAATTGGTCAAATAATGAACAAAGTAATTGAATTCAGTCACCGAGTGAACAGAGTAAAGCGTAGGATTGCAAACATGAACCAATTCTCACCTCATATACAATGATGTGGCAAAGGTTTAAATAGCTTGAGAATAGACATGTAGACGAACAACCCATCCATTGCAATAAGATCAGAAAAATGGGAGCCAGCTGATTGTTTACTAGTTTCATTTGAAGACAAGAACCACACTTGGCTCTTGGTATAGAAGCCGCCCTGCAGGAGTTATCGAAGGAAGCCTACTCGTTAACAGACCACGGACAACCATTGCTTAACAGGGTAAATTAGCAGAATAGGTAACAGGAAAATTGTAGAGGTCCCGTTTTCTGCTCACAAAAATATGAGCTTAAGACAAAGAAGAAGTTGCAATAAGTGGGTGCCTGTCGATTACCAGGATTTGATTATGAAAATCTTAACTCATCTAAGGTGAATTTCACAGGAACCCAGTTCAATAAACAAAAGGCAAAATTTTTAGCAACGAATAGAAAGCGCAGATAAGCACCTCAAGACTCTACTAAGAAATTTTAAACTTTACAAAGCATGCAAAAGTTGAAGTCGAAGGAGGTATATTTTCGCTATATACGGATAAAGCAAGGTAAATTCCGGTTCCCCATAGTGTCACAAGCTACAAGTTTATCAAGGTACTTTCTAGAAGTTTTTAATTCTTCCAACAGAACCTAAACAGAGTATAACAGGAACCCAACTCAAAAGGAAAACTAAAACCTTTAGCAACGGATAGAAGCTTAAGATAAGCACTACATCACCCTACCCAAAAATTGTATATTTTCCAAAGCGTAGAAGAAATTGAAGACGAACGATGGATATTTTCACCAAATATGCACAAAAGAAAGGTAATTTCTGCTTGTCCAGAGTGTGAAAATATACAAGTCCACTTTACAGAGGAACGCCAAATAACACACACGAAACTATAAACATATTTCAAAACCAAAAGGAAAATCTAAAATGCTCTCAGGAATTAAAAACAACAGATGACCAAGAACCGAAACCCAACGAAACAAAAAACCAACACTTACAATATATTGGCATGTTGAATATCAGCCTCTAGAACCTTAAGAGAGTCATGGTAAGAGGGTTTAGCGCCAAGCTCATAATAATCCATCATTGTAACCCTCTCCCTCACTCTCTCTAAGGTCCTCTTTTTTGCGTTCTTATGGTCAAAATTTGCTCTTAACAGCAGAATCCAAACTAGGAGAAAACAGAAAAGCAAACTAGAAATTCAAGCCTGAACTCTAGAACAGCAAAATGCAGTCTTGTTTTGCCAAAAAGAGAAGGCAAAGAAAGAAAGAAAGAAAGTTCTTTTGTTCTAAAAAGAAGAAGAAGAAGGAGGAGAAAGTTCTATGTTTTAGGGGAGATGAGCTGTTGGTGATGAAGAATAAATTAAGAAACACCCGTTAAGCATTTAAAACACGAGAGGAATTTGCTATTTTTTTTTTTCCTTTTCTTTATGCTTTTTTGAAACTTGGGTTTTAATTTTTTTTTTCTAACTTTGATATCAACGGAGTTTGGATTTTATTAGTTAGCAGTTAGGATCTCATAATTATTTGGTTTGATTCTTGACCGATTGACTTTAGTTTTTGGACTTGCTTTTCAGGGTTTTTGGTTGTGCAGCTCATCAGTAGACGACTGAGACTGACTAGGTGCTTACCGATTCTTCCAACTAAAAGAAACCCATATTTTTTGGGGTCAACGGATACGGAGAAGATACTGTATCATATCCTAACCAATATTGGTGGTAGTTTCAAGTTCCTACTAAATTGTTGCAGACTATCTAGTGATTGATTAATTATGGATAAAAAAGAATATCTTGATTAATTAATTCGCTAATCGTTGGCGATTAGCGTTACACGTATTTAAAAATCGTGCATGCAGCATGTCATTTTTCATTGGGCTTTAATGGGCTTGTTCTAGTTAGGCCGTTTCGACCCTTGAATCTCAATGGAAGTGATTTGAGCTCAAACCGAAACGGTTATGTTGTATGACCTTGGTCCAATACCAGGCAGGCTCCTTCAGAACGGCCCGTCGGTCTTAGATAACCTCCCGTAACCGACATGTAGTTCAATCATTTTTCAAAGGACTAGAAACCTGAGGTTTCATATGTTATGGTAAGGAAACCACGGATTGCTCGGGGAATGAACAATAATATTATGAACAAAGAATTAATTACAATTACAAATGCTGGCCATGATAATCAAAGCCAATCTTCATAACTCATTGGACCATTTCATATGTTTCCAAGGGGAAGACTTTAACAATCATGTCTTTATAACATTATCAGCAATCCACAGGTCCATGCCATTGATTTTTCTCCCTTTTCTAGGAGCAAGGTCCTATAAGCAGGAGTTTGGAAATGATTAAAGAATCACTAGTTCAACATTTGGAGGTAATCTAGCTTCCGGACGTCTGTAGCATAATTTCTAGTTCTTAATACCTCAGGATCATGGATACATTTGGACTCGCAGGGGCGGATCCAGGGGGAGCAAGATCTGATTTTATATATTTATGGTAATAAATTTTAACAGACTATGCGTGGTTTGATGGTTGAGAGTGCAGTTAAAGCAGGAGCAGGCCGGGGTTCGATTCATATGGAAGAAACTGGTGTCGCCGTTTGCGATGGAAGCAACTGAGACGCTGGAGGCTACCGAAGCTACTGAGGCAGGAGCATCTTTGCAGTGATTTGTAAGTATAACGTTGTTGCTGATTCATTGAAGTTTTCCCCGCATTGTCCTTTTTTTTTTTTTTAAATTCTATGAAGTTCTTTATCCCGTGAGAAAAGGTTATACTGCTGAAAATTTGTACATATAGGACTTGCTCTTGAATATTTTGTTCAGAAAATATAAAATATTGGACGGCTTGCGCGAGGACTGAGCAAATTCTAATAATTATTATATTTTGTTGCCTTTTGTGATACATTGTATTTTGTATCTCTGCTACGCTTGTTGGAAACAGGATGGGAGAGTTTGAGAAGATATTTGCTTAGAACAAGAGATAAAGAAAAGAAAAGAATACCCAAACTCTAACCAATAAGCATAGCACCCCAAGCTGATTTATGTTCAACCTCATCTCTAAAAGGACTTCCAAATCCATACGGTGAAGAGTCTACGTGCGATTGCTCATTTTTTTTAGAAGTTGACAAAGAGTTTACTGCCTGTGTTGTTGTGGGAGGGCGAAAGAGAAAAAGTGTAAACAGTTTTAATTTTGGCTTTAGGCTCGGATCTGAAGCATAAGGACTCCCTCTCTCTCGCTACAACTGCTTTCTTGACCTTTCATTTTTCTTGTTGTTCCTGTTGCTGAGGTTGCTAATTGCATAGGAGATGACTTTAATTTTGGTTTTGGGACTAGGATAAAATAGAGTCCTTCCTCTTTCTCACAAAAACTATTGCTTTTTTGCTTCTGTTATTTTTGTTGCTGTTGTTGATGTCTATTTTGCGATGTTGCTCAATACCTAGGACCTTGGTAGACTAATTTCAAAGTTATTTGTTTTCGACTTAACTCATCACCAAACTGTTTTAATTCTGAAAACGAAATAAAAATTGTTTTCTATATATTTGACTTGGATAAATTTGCTAGTAAAAAATAGCGAGGTCTAAAGTATACAGAAAAGCCAAACCTGCCAAGTGATTTGCACAGGTATTTTTCTCTTTTCTTAATGTAATGTCTGTTCTATTCGTATATGGTTGTAAGATGACAAAACTATATACAGTGAAAAGTAAACTACACGACAATCTTTTGTTGTTGTCACGCTGAATTGAAATTCAAGTATTTTCCTGTATTTACTAAATTTTTTCTTCTCTTTTCTAAACTGAATGGAGGAAAAAAGAACTGCTTCCTATGTTATCTAGCTGCTGAATCTACAAGACATCCTGTGTACTAATCGAAATTCCTTTTCGAAGGTTCTGATGAATCATATTTAATTTATAATTTGTTCCTAACCTGATGAACCTGTTACTGTTAGACCATCCTTGACTAAATCCTTTATTTTTTAAGAAAAGAAGTTGACTCTAAACCTGCCAGATTTCCTTTAAGCTCTCCGTTATATCTCCTCTGCATCATCAGGCAGGTGGTGATTCCAATTTTTTTTTTTTGGTGGATGGTAACTGCAAAAGTTAATTTTGATGAGTTTTCCTTTTCAATAGAGTAAGTTAATTATATTGTTAACAAGAACAGTAATTTACCTCACGTCACATAAATATAATCGGACTCAGAGCAGTAAATTTAGCATTTCTTTTGTTTTGTTTTAGCTAGTAGGTTCCTAGATTTTATTCATTAAGCTCTGAGATTTTAACACAAATCATTCTTTAAACTTATTAAAACATCCAGAAGATAAAAGCAATAGAAGGATATATAGATAGGAAGAAAAAAAAATTCGGATTAAAGTTGTGAAAATAGGGACTGAACTGAGCTTAGTGGAACTTGAGTATAGGTTTATTCCTTAGAAAGCCACGACTGTATCTAGTCCGGTTTTTGGTAAGTATGGTATACCACTAACTTTAAACGTGCTATAGTTGTGTCTGACCACCCTCTGAGGTAGTCTAGTCTAACAGTGACTTTGACGCATATTCTATTTGTCATTTCTCTCATTGATACAAAGAAACAAATGGATGGAAATTTCGTTTAATTTATACAACGAAAACAGAGTTTATTTAATACAAAGAGAACAGAATAATAAATTTATAAATGAAGTAATTGGGAAATAATCTGTAACAAAGCAATTAACTACCCAAGTCAAATTCCACCATAAAAAAGAAATTGGATATTTTAAACCCAACTAGGGGTAGAGTGGAATAAAACATTTATTATGCTTTTAAAAAAGGAAGATGGGTAGGCGCCCGATATTTGTCATCTTCTCAATCTTGCTCTTATGGGTTATGATATACTAGTAGTATCCATTATCTTTGTTTTCTTTGGTGAATCATCTAATGTAGTATATTTTTGGCACTTAATGATATCATATCTTACAAAATTCGAGACTAGCGAAACGGAAAGGTTTTTTCGTGGAAGATTTCGAGACCAGTTTTCTAGAGAGAGAAATTTTTCTAGAGAGATAAAATTCTCTGGGTGAGTGAGTTAAAAAAAAAAAAAGTATTCTTATGCATTGACCCGATGAGCGACGGTGAGCTCCTTAGAGACCGATCCAGATCTAGGACTAGAGGAAGAGCACCGGTGAGAAGAGACCACACTTCACCCCCCCAACCACCCATGCTGCAAATCCACCAGCCCTACTCAACGGCAGCCGTCCCATAGCTGAACCGGAAGAGACCGTCCCCACAGCTGAAGATGGCAATAGAACCACCAAGAAAGTGCGCCTTAAAGAGCCTGAGGCCCCGACACCGGCCTCCGACAGCGCTATGGAAGACGCTCGGGCGACAGCTGAGATGCCAGAAGCTAACCAACTGATGGAAGAAGAGGTAGAAGTACCGAACTCGGGTCCCAGCTACCTAGAGAAACTGACCGGAAAACCCAAGGACAATCTACCCGCGGATCCATGGGAGGACGAAGCCGAAGTTGACTACGAAGATGGTGATGTCGTAGTCGTGGAGCAGGAGGGTAAGAAAGCCATTGAACTATCAGAGACATTCCTGACCCGACTTCGCAAACCTTGGGAGAAAACAGTGGTCGTCAAACTAATGGGGAGAGCAATCGGATACAAAACACTTCATTCCAAGCTACAAACCTTGTGGAATCCGACAGGCCCTCTCAAACTCATAGACCTGGAGAATAACAACTATGCAGTAAGGTTTTGGGAGCTCCAAGACTACCACAAAGCCTTGCTTGGGGGCCATGGACAATCTTCACTCATGTACTCTCGGTACAGCCATGGACCAAAGCATTCCGAGCTTCAGCGACGAGCATCGACAAGGTAGTTACATGGGTTAGATTTCTTGATTTCCCCTTGGATTGTTATCACTCTCGAATTCTCAGCACTATGGGAAACTTAGTTGGTGACACTGTTAAACTGGAGGAGAATTCCGAGAACCTCTCAAGGGGCAAGTTCGCCAAAGTGGCAGTATGTGTCGACTTGACTAAGCCTCTCGAAGGAGTTGTGACAGTAGATGGCATAACCTACAAGGTGGTCTACGAGGGATTACCGGACATATGTGGCAAATGCGGTCGAGTTGGTCACCTCTCCAACTTTTGCCCCGAACATAACCACAAGCCAACGACCACTTCGCCAGAAGACAATGCTTCTTCCAGCCAGACCCCTGCCCAACCAAGCATCAATGAGGAATCCCCACAAATCAACAAACACCAAGAAGAAAAGGGGGAATCGATGAACGCCCCAAGAAGGAACCGAAGACCCACTAAGCGACACGCCGATGGTCAGCCCACTCCAAGATCATCACCGGCTTCTCAAAATTCAGGTAACCGCTTCCAAGCCCTCCTTGATGCTGAGGCTCCTATCACAGAATCCCCACATGCAACCAACATCCCTAGAGCCCAACAACAGACCAAACAGCAGAGACAACCATATGTCAACCCCAGTCCACCGCAACAGCGCAACCCCCCCAAACATACCCACACAGGTAACCCACACAACAAAGTCACGGGTCCAATCCCAAACCCTAAAACTTCCTGAAACCCACTAGTCAACATCATCAATATAGCACAAACCAGCCAACCCCCGGCCCCAACTGGACCTGCGTCCTCCAGCTCCCAATCGAAAATTATCTTAAAGTCGAACCCAACCAAGCCAAACACACATAGACCACTCACAGATTTGCCGTTACCTTAAAAAACTGGGCATTCGGCTATCAAACTCACAGAAGCCAATCATAGAGATGTGGTACCGTCTGCCCCCCTAACAGCAAACCCCGCACCTATGCCTTCATCCACATCCAACCCAATCCTCATCCCTCTTGAACCCCCGGATACTAATGATCCTCATCTAATCTCCCCCCACACACAACCTAGGGACCATTACATACCCAAAGCAAGCCACTCACATGCTCCTTCTACTCCACTTGCCTTGCCACACAATCAACAATAGGTGATGAACTGTGAAGACATGGCGGTCGACACCGCTTACCCTCATGTCCAGTAGGGACCTGGTAACTGACCCCGACAACCTCATCTCTTTATGACGATTCCAATTATCATGTGGAATTGCAAGGGGCAAAGAAAAGGCAGTTTAAACGGACCTTCAAAGATCTATGTCGCACTCATAAGCCTAAGGTAGCAATCATTGTAGAACCGAGGGTCAGTGATGTTGTTGCAGATAGAATCATTCACAAGCTTGGTTTTTCTTCCTCACATCGAATAGAGGCGAGAGGCTTTGCAGGAGGTGTATGGCTACTCTGGCAAGATAGTCAAGTGGAAGTACAAATTATTCTCAACCACACACAATTAATTCATTCCCGCATTACCAAGGGGTCTTCAACCTTCCTCCTCACAGCTGTGTATGTGAGTCTGCAGGAAAAATGGAGACACTTCTGTTGGAGGAATATTGAAGCGCTGTCAACCCTCTCCAATGACCCTTGGCTTGTAGCCAGAGACTTCAATGCAACTTTAAATGGCTTTGAACGAAAGAATAGATTCGGGAGGCCAGGCTCATCCAATAAGGCGTTTCAGAACTGCCTAAATGAGGCACATTTGATTGACCTGGGATTCAGTGGAGGCAAATTCACCTGGAAAGGAGGTGGACATCGAGCCCGTTTAGACCGTTTTCTATGCAATGAAAAGTGGAGGCTCCTATATCCAGAAGCAACCGTGATCCACCTACCTTTCACTTGTTCGGATCATTGCCCAATCGTAGTTAAACAAGGCATCTCCCCTCCAAATCACAAAGACAGACCTTTCCGATTTCATGCTGCCTGGCTCACCCATCCTTACTTCAATGACTTTATTCGCGATAATTGGAACCGCAATGTATCGGCCATGGAAGCCATTGCAGAGCTTACACCGAAGGCAAAGGAATGGAACAGGCAGGTCTTTGGAAACATTCATAGGCGAAAGAAAAGGCTTCTGGCAAGACTGGATGGCATCCAAAAATACCTGGAGGACAAACCCTCAAATTTTCTTTCCAAATTGGAAAGTGAATTGAGGATGGAATTGGATGCAGTCCTGATTCAAGAAGAACTGTTTTGGGCACAAAAAGCGCGTTGCAAATGGATCCAAGACGGAGATCGCAACACTGCATTCTTCCACTTATCCACCATAATTGGTCGAAAGAAGAACAGGATTGAAGCACTACGGGACGAGGGAGGGAATTGGGTCTTCGATGACTTAGGTCTTCAATCTCTAGCAGTAAAATACTTCGAAGAACTGTTTAGCGAGGAAAGACTTAATGCACCGATACACCCCATTCCAAACCTTTTTTCGGTAATGAATCAAGACCAAATGTTGGCGCTGGCCGACCCTTTCACAGATCAGGAGGTGAAGGATGGACTATTTCAAATGGGCCCGCTTCAAGCTCAGGGCCCTGATGGGTTCCATGCGGTGTTCTACCAATCGCACTGGGATGTGGTGGGCACAAACCTTGTGGAAATGATGAAGACAATTTTCGAAGAGGGCTGGTGGGACGAGCAGCTGAACAAAACACTTATAGTCTTACTTCCCAAAATAGAAAAACCAGAGAGACTCTCCCAATTTAGACCAATAGGATTGTGTAATGTCAATTACAAACTAGTCACAAAGATCATAGTGAATCGCTTAAAACCACTGCTAGGAGACCTCATTGCACCCACCCAATCAAGCTTTGTCCCCAATAGGCATATCACTGACAACATCTTAATTGTGCAGGAAATGATCCACTCTATGCGGCGTAAGAAAGGAAAGTTTGGTCACATGGTCATCAAAATAGACCTGGAAAAAGCATATGACCGACTGCATTGGAGCTTTATCCAAACAACACTTGCGGACATTGGCCTCCCAAACCAGCTAATCACCATAATAATGAAGTGCATCTCAACATCATCCTTACAAGTTTCTTGGAATGGGGCAGCTTCCCCATCTTTCTCTCCTACCAGAGGAATCCGCCAAGGTGATCCCTTATCTCCGTACCTCTTTGTGCTGTGCATGGAGAAGCTGGGTCATTTAATCAACACTGCTGTCAACTCAAGAGATTGGCTACCGATTACTGCGAGCAAAGGGGGACCTGGGCTCACCCACCTATTCTTCGCAGACGACCTCATCCTATTTGCGGAAACCAATCCAAAACAAGTTCAAGTCATCCAGAATTGTTTAGAGACATTTTGCAACTGCTCCGGACAGAAAATCAGCAAGGAAAAATCTCGGATTTTCTTTTCCACAAACACTTCCAATGCGACAGCATCCAAGATTAGTGCAGCCTTTGGCTTTCCAAGAACTCATGACTTAGGTAAGCATCTTGGAGTGCCCATCCAGCACAAACGGATCAACAAAGACACCTATACATACCTTGTAGATAAAGCTCAGAGCAGATTATCCAGCTGGAAATTGAGACATCTCTCACTCGCGGGCAGAGTGACTTTAGCCAAAACAGTGCTCACCACATTACCTATATACACCATACAAACGGTAAGATTGCCGCGATCGACATGTGATTCCTTTGATAAATTGTGCAGGGCATTTGTATGGGGATCTACTCCGGAACAGAAAAAACTCCACCTTGTCAATTGGGATACTCTTTGCTCTCCTAAACTTTGCGGGGGTGTGGGACTGAAAAAAATGCGGACTCTAAATGATGCCCTCACGATGAAGATTGGCTGGAATATGGTGGTTCATCAAGAGAAATTATGGGTACAAATTTTCCGAAGTAAATATCTCAAGAATAAAATTCCAGCACCGGTGACTTTGAAATACAAGCCACGATTAAACGCCTGGTACGCCCTCCACAAAATTTGGCCAGTGTTTCGAAGAGAGCTCTTCTAAAAGATTAGGGATGGATCCTCGGCGAGATTTTGGGAAGATAAATGGTTATTTCAAGAAACTTCTTTGCTGGAAATTCACCCTGACCTGCCCCAAACTGAACTCAATAAACCGGTCTCCCATTTTGTCAATACTGAAGGGGGTTGGAACTGGACGAACCTACAGCCTCTACTCTCCCCTGACGCACGCTTCCAACTCTTTTCGCATCCTACCCCACACCCATTCAAGAGGATGGATCAAGCTCTGTGGGCACACCAAAGACATGGTATCTTCACCGTGGCATCAGCCTATGAGTTGCTTGACAGCCCGCACTGGAGTCAAGAAGAACTGATTTGGAAACTCATATGGAAATGGCAAGGGCCCTTGAGGATCAATTTTTTCCTCTGGCTACTGGGACAAGACAAACTCATGACAAATGATTTGCGAGTCAAAAGACATCTTTCCACAGTAGCAACCTGCCCTCGCTGCTCACAATCTCCGGAATCAGCACTGCATATAGTAAGAGATTGTAAGTATGCCACTGACCTATGGCGTGCTGTGAGCAACCAAACTCTGCCTCCCTTCTTCTTTTGTTTGCCTCTACAACCCGGGATCTGCCTGAATTTAGACTTAAGAGCTAACAATGAAGAATGGAGATTGATTTTCGGCACAGTGTGTTGGAAACTTTGGTTTTAGAGAAACAAACTTGTGTTCGAAAAGGACTATGTTGAGGAGATCAACCCAGCAAGAAGCGTATTGCTCGTTGCAGGGTCGTTCAAATGGGCTGCTAATCACACCAAGCTGCTCCCAGCGTTTACAGGAGCTCCATTCTCTCAAGTCACAAGATGGATGTTAAATACGATTAAGTTGAATGTCTTCTCCTGTGCAACACCGAATGACACCGGGATGCTGGGTGGAGGAGTTTGGCGAGATGCTAATGGAGATTGGCTAGTAGGCTTTGGAGGCAAATTGGAGCACTGTTCTGGACACACGGCAGAACTCCAAGCCATTTCAAAAGGTTTACAACTAGCACAGACCAGAGGATTCCAACATGTAGTTGTGGAGTCTGAAAATACTGCGATTGTTAATTGGCTATTAGAAGAGGTATCTTGGGACAGACACTTTGAAGAATGCTTTCAAGAAATCAAACTGGCCCAAACCAAGTTTCTATCCTGTTATTTTTCCTCTGTTCAGCATGAAGCCAATTCTGTGGCTCGTGGATTAACACGGTTACTAGCCTCCTTCTGTTCTGGGCTAACCGTGATAGATATTCCACCAAGCGTCATTAGGTCAAGCCTAATGGAGGATAGGAGAACAAGGGGTCTCTGACCCTGTCTTTGTACTCTAATTATCATTGTGTAACTTTTCACCATATTAATACACACCCGCCATCCCGGTCTTTGACCAAAAAAAAGGAAGATGGGTAGGTTGAATTTAAGATACCATTACTGCATCAGTAGTGGGTAGGTTAAATTTTTAAGAAACAAGCATTACTCCGTCGGTGGGTTCGTTGGATTCTACAAGATTAAAAAAAAAGAAGCACATTGCTTGTACTGTAGTATATATTAGCGCCAAGTGATTACAACTGACAACAATGGGGTGAAGTCAAATCCAACCAAAGCCAAACTCTTGTGTCCTAAATTCTCTCAAACAAAAGGAAAGAAGAAAAAAGTTGCAGAGAATCCTTTCCTTCCTACTAGATCCGCGGGCGGCGAGCCATGGCATGCCTGTCGTTTTTGGTGCAAAAGGTGGTGGTGGCTCATTTCCCTCCTCAGTTGCGTGGAGGAGGACAGTTTCCTCCGCAGCCTGCTTTTCTTCACTGTCCGGAGAAGGAGGGGGGGAGGAGGAGGGTCGTCGCCGTCGTCCATTCGCCCATCTCTTCCTCGCAAGTTTTGTGGGGGCCGATCATGGGAACAATGTACCACCACCAGTACTTGGTGCGACGGTTCTTTTCATGGAGTTGCTAGGCATTGCACAAATTTACATGGTATGTGAGCTGCATTAATTTTCTAATTAATTAATTTATTCGCATTTGCATAAACAGTTACTAGATTTGCATATGTGTTAAATATTGTTAACCGAATCTCTCTACACGAGCCACTCTATACAATAATTTAAAGGTAGAATCCTACAAAAGGCTATAAGAACAAACATAAAATGTTGATAAATTCTTAATTTGGAAGGACAAAGTGACAGTTGGAAACATGGATGATGGTATAAGATTCCAAAACTGTTCAGTGATTGTGTGATTTGCATACTGTTTGGCTAATAATTTCTTCAAATTTGGTGATCCAAGAGCCGACAATTTTGGTTCAGTTTGGTTCGAAAGAACTGATTGCTCAGTACTGGGACTGCCATCTTATCCTAACCTTATTTCTTTGTTGTTGCAACTTTTGAACCTTTGGGCATAGGCCATGGTATACAAAATTTGGCCTTGTATCCCACCATGGTTTATCATTGGTATGATTTTTCTTTCATCTTGTATGAGTACTTAAATTTTTTAGGGAATGTGCTTTTTTGCTAATATTATTTATTTATATTTTGTGTTATAGCATCACAGGCTGGCCTAGTCTCAATTTTAGTTTAGTTTGGTTCGAAAGAACTGATTGCTCAGTACTGGGACTGCCATCTTATCCTAACCTTATTTCTTTATTGTTGCAGCTTTTGAGCCTTTGAGCTGAGGTCATGGTATATAAGGTTTGGCCTTGTATCACCGCCATAGTTTATCATTGGTATGATTTTTCTTTCATGTTGTATGTGTACTTAAATTTTTTGGGGAATGTGGCTTTTTGCTAATATTATTTGTTATTTATGTTCTGTGTTATAGCATCACAGGTTGATCTAGTCTTGATGCAACATCGGATAATCAGTATCATTGCCATGAAATTGCTCGTGATTTTTCTGCGGAATTATATCGAAGCTGTTAAACTTTTTCTTCTCAAGATTTAGGAAGGAGGCAGATTTAACATCTTCTTTCGGGATGTCTTCCTATGTAGAAGCTGATGTGCCAGGAAGTAGTTTTCTTAGCATTTTGAATGTGGACTAATTCATTAGATCATGACTTTGCCTAATGTATAAATTTTAATCAAATAGTTGACCATTTGTATGACTTTGTGTATTTGTAATGTTGCTCCAAGAGTACGAGAACAATGAGTTGCCCCTAATTTTTGCTCTAAAGAGTTATATTTGCGATTTGTTATAAATCCTTAAAAGATCGGATTAAAAAAAAAAAGAATATCCATCCAATTAACTCCTTTCAGTTATATACTTTACCTTTTCCGTAAGGAGTTTGGCTACTATTAAGGATAAAATTGGCTAAAAACAAATAAATGAGGATAAGTTTGTCATTTAGAAGGAAAGTGGGGTGCGGTTGTAAGAAGATTGTGGAGTGCAATATCGCCCCCCATATCTTAATCAAATTAGTGGTATGTTGCAATTTCCAACTAAATTGTTGTAGAATATCTTGTGATTGATTAATTATGGATAAAAAAGAATATCATGATTAATTAATTCGCTACTCGCCTAAGAATAGCGTCACACGAATTAAAATTGTGCATGCAGCATGCCATTTTTCATTGGGTTTGGGCTGGGTCTAGTTGGGCCATGTCGACCCTTGAATCACAGAAGTGGTTGGAGCCCAAAGGTTGTGTTGTATAACCTTGGTCCAATACCAGACAGGCTGCTTCAGAACGGCCCGTCGGTCATAGATAACCTCGTAACCGGCATGCAGTTCAATGATTTTCCAATGACTAGAAACCTGTAGTGTCATATATTATGGTAAGGAAACCACGGATTGCTCGGGGAATGAACAATAATATTATGAACAAAGAATTAAATACAACTAGTTCACTACCCGTGGATTCCACGGGCTTGGTTAGTATTTTTTTAATAAAATATATATTTTTTATAAATTTTATTTTTTTTATATTATTGTATGGTTTAAAATTTTTTTAACAGTATACGCATTAAACTTGCTGCTCAACCAATCTGTAAGAAAAAAAAAGAATTGAAACTAATGGCCATATAAAATATTAAGTGAGGTCCTCTTTTTCCAATTGCATACCTGTATTAATTTATTCAATTTCAGGTCAAATTTATATTTATATATCGTCAATTTAATATTTTCTGATTTAGAATTATTTAAATTTAATTAATATTCTAAAATCAAGCTCGCTAATGGCCGTATAAAATATTAAGTGGTATATTTGTTAAAATTTTGAACTTAGAAATCTAATACTAAAATATAAAATATANGTAAGGAAACCACGGATTGCTCGGGGAATGAACAATAATATTATGAACAAAGAATTAAATACAATAACAAATGCTGACCATGATAATCCAAGGCAATCTTCATAAGAGAATCATGATAAATTGATGATAAATAATAATAAAAAATAAAACAATGTTGAGAATGACTCATTGGACCATTTCATAAGTTTCCAAGGGGGAGACTTTGACAATCATGTCTTTATAACATTATCAAGTATCAACAATCCACAAGAATTGGTCGATGCCATTGATTTTTTTCTTCCCTTTTCTAGAGGCAAAGTCATATAAGCAGGAGTTTGGAAATGATCAAAGAATCACTAGTTTGACATTTGGAGGTAATCTAGTTTCCAGCTGGTCTCTAGCATAATTTCTAGCTCTTAATACCTTAGGATTATGGATACATTTAGACTCATATGGCGTGTCCTTGCGATATGGGTCGATAATCAATTTTTGGAGTGCTTGAGTGCAGGCAAGGACGTATAGTGCCACTATCATGTAAGTTTTAAGCGCACCAAAGCCACTCAATTTAAAGACTTCAAGAAACTGGTGTCGCCGTTTAGCCTTCATCGACCTTGGCTTCCAATAAGGATTGGACTCATGACAATTTCGAATCTGCCACAGTAAATACAATAAATTAAGTATGTCCTTATACAGGATAACCAAAAAAAACAGACATCAGATTTGAGATCATAGGATTGCAAAAAAGCAACACCGCCATCTTAAGCATATAGAAAAGAGACATAAATTAAGGATATATCCTTCAAGTTAAAAATAGAATCAATTCAACCTGAAAATGCACATACTTGAACAAAATTTGCAATGCATGCGGGTGCCTGATGGATGAAAACCGCAGCAATTATGATAAAAAAAAAAAAAAACCCGAAGCAATAAACAAGGAGAAAGTAAAGGAAAGGAGAGATAATGACTACAATGACTAATTTCTGGTATATGACGACTCATTTCAGTTTAAGGCCCGGCTTTCATCTCTTGGTTAGCAATTATGTACAGGTGGCTTACAGAGTGAAATATGGCAGGACTAGGAATTGGTGCATTTAATTGTTCATAATGTCATATGGGATGATAATTAATTTATGAATGGCCGGTATTTGTAGAAGAGTTGGTAGCTGGGTTACAAACTTTCATCGACAGAGGTTCAGTAGCAGAAGACAATTTTAAAGCCATAGTGATTGGAGATTAGAGTATATGCTATGCTTATGTATATCATGTGATGTGATGTGAACATAGATATTAAAAATCTGAGCTTGTTCTCTCAAATTGTAGGACTAACAACTGTTGGGCTTTTTTACCCCTAATGATATGTGTATATATATATATTATTTTTGATCGATAATATTTGTATATCTGAACCACATACGACTACCATGGGCGGATTTAGGAGGGGCTAACATGGCCATTATCATAAGTTTCTGGCTCCGCCCTGAATGTATGTATACTACATGAAAAAAAAAAAAAAACAAGAGTATCAGAGATTTGCAAGGCAAGATTCTGCTGTGTTTCTATCCGAAAGTGATTTTACATGCAAAGAAAAGATTAGTCTGATGCTGTTTTCCTTCAAGTGGTGACCACAGACGTTTTTTTCTCTTTTATAAGTCAAGAGAACATCCATACTTCCCGTAAATTATTGGAGAGCCACCCTACTCTTTGGGGCCAAACAACCAAAGCCAAACGTATAATATATAGGCTTTCTTAGCTTTTCTCTTCGGAACCAAACCCCGATCGCGGTGGATCAGGTATGCAAAGTTGTCTTCTTTCTGCTGCTGCTGCTTCCCGTTATTCTTCTATCTTCTGCTATAATTTTGTAAACTCTATCTTACGCTCGAAATCTGAGGTCCTTAATTTCAACCAATTCCGCCTCAATTTCTTCGATTTCAAATTCCTAAAATTTTAAAAACTTACACTCTTTGGTATCTCTCTTTGTAGGATTTGCATTCATTGGAAGAAAGGGAAAAACTTGCTATTCGGTGGGGTGTTGTTCTCTCTTTTCTCCCTCCTATCTACAAAATTTCCTGCTTTGCTTGATCTTAATTATAATGCTCTTGTTGTTAGCGTGGTTGTTTTTTTTTTTTTGAGATTACGATGTTGTGACAGTTATAATTAGATAAATTGATTTGATGATTGAAATTTCCGCAAATCTTTTTGTTGGTTTTTGGTAATTTCAACTTGCAAATAAATGGATTGGATAAAGGAAAAATATGAGGGAGCTACGTATGTGTTAAAGGAAGCAAGTCTTCTCTCGTTTCTCGGCTGGAAGTC
>JAKUCV010004839.1:0-21668 GCA_028386065.3 Turnera subulata | reverse complement strand
GGCTCTCTCCTAGTTTGACAGTGCTAAGTAATCCTAGTCCAACACAAACTCGGTTTACTTAACCCCCACACAAACCCAATCCTAATACAACAAGGTTAGCTACTCCTAGTCACAATAGGATTCCTACCAACAACCAAAGTAGTGTCCCAACCCAACTCAAACTCCTATGCACACTAGGATTCCGGACTCCTATGCGCACTAGGATTCCGGGGTCGTGACACAAAGGCCCTCTCCCTCTGCCTCTGTCGTGCATGCCATCGCCACCGCCACCGCCGCCTGCCGAAGCTGGTTCTGCAAATCCTTCCCTCCCTCCTCTGTAGTCTCCACTCTCAACCACAAAGCCCCTACCTCTCGTCTCAAAACAAAATCCTAAGTCCCTAATTCACACAGACCCTACTTTTTCCAATTAAAACCCCAAATCTCCAAATACTCAGAACCCAAAACTCTTAATTGATCCCTCCCTTGCAAGCACGCTGCCGCCTCTACACAACCACCGCCCTCTCTTGACTTTTGTTGTGCTTTGTTAGTGGATGATTGCAGTGCTTTTGATGGATTTAGGGTTATTTTCAACCCCTAAAAAATTGTAACGATGGTGGTATGGTTTTAATTATTTTTTAGAAATGATTTTATGCCATTGTTGATTAATTTTGGAATTATTTTTGCGGTGGGTATTACTGGGCAGTGATGATTTTTATTTCTTTCCTTTACAATCTTTTTTCCAATTTCTTTGATTTCTTCTTCTTCCCTTCTTCCCTACTGTCAGCCTTTCTGAAAAAAGAAAAAAGGGTATGAAGTTTGGGAATCGGTCGGCATACATACCGACCGAACCGAGGTCGGTATCAATCGGTAGCATGCCGATCGGCATGAGGAGCTTAACGGGGCGGCATCGGTCGGAAAATAGGGCTGTCAGAAAAGTCATACCGATCCCTTATCGGCGCGATATGTACCGTTCCGACTGATTGCTCACCCCTAGCTTCATTGCTCTAATAGAGATCTTGATTCGAGGCACTTCTTTAAAATTATTTCCAAAACTAATCATTCTAGACAGTATTATATTAATAAACTTAAAAAATTTTATATACAATTATTAATATGTTATACATCAGTAGATTTTAATTGCCGTGACATGTAAATTCCGTGATTGAAAAATGCATGTTAGGTATCCATGTAAGGGAGATAAAACATAAAAAAAAATACATGTCTAAGTAGATTTTTGCAAAAAAAAAAACTTTTTTCCATATAAATGACCTTGAAAAATATTCGTATATTGATTTGACTTTGGGAAAATGCCTACATATTATTATAAGTTTATAACATGATGTTATATTATTTTATAAGGATGATATTATACCATATTTATTAGAACTGTACAACGTTGGCTGGTTCGACCAGTCCGGACCGTTATTCGTAGCAAATTCTGGGTTTTTTAAGCAGTTGGACCGATGCAATCAACCTGGAAAATTGGTTAACCCAGCCAGTTTTGTACTTTTTTTTGATACTAATGAGTATCCCAGCTCGACAAGCCAGACTAATCTCATCCGTGGCTCGACACCCAATCTCGCTTCCCGGGCATTTAGCCTAAGACCACGAGCGGGGTCCAACATATTTAACCACTCCCAACAGGTGCATTTTCCATACCTCTACGTTTCTCCGGATCGAACCCGGGACGTGTGAGTTAAGGGGCCGCAGCATGCTGGACCACTGCGCCAACACCTTGTTTTGTACTTACTCGGTTGAATTATTGAACCCGGACAAGTCACTTTTAAATTACAAAAACATCCATTTTTTTTTTCCTATCTTTACTCAAAAACTTTATTATTTAATGGAAGTTTTCTACTTGTAAAATTTATATTTATTTTTTTACTTTTTAATTGTAGGTAAATAATAATATATAAGATTATTAATTATTTATTAATTATTATCCTTATTCAATTACATTAAAGCTTCTGTTCGACTAGTGAACCATGATCCGTGATATTTTCTCTTTATTTTTCAATCAAATTGGTATTCGAAGTAAAATAAAATGCTCAATTTACTTTTTTTAGTGAAAAGATTAATATACCAAAATTTTAAGAGACAATAATTGAATATGTTATAATTAATTCTAGGAATGTTTACTTTTAGTTGGTTTAAAATATCTGATAATAAGTATATTTTCCCATAAAATGATAGAGTTGTACTTGGTAAACAAATTAGTCAGTCTTCTCGTCATCAAATATTTGAATCTATATAAAGTGAAAAATATAACTAAAATTTCATGTGAAGTGTACATATATTAAAAAATAATGTTAAAATATTAAAATTTCAAGACAAATAGGTAAATTAACTTGGTTGGTATATACTCTATATGAGATATATTTAGATATATTGTATAATGCACTCCCAGTGATTGAATCCACCTCTCGCAGGGGCTCTTTCATTTTTCTCTTATAGCTCTTATCAATTTTGTTTCTCAAAAACGATCTGCTTTGCTTCGGTTTTCAAGGAAAATAACGCCATTGAACCACTAATCCAGAAGTGTCCGCGAGATTGAATTTTAAAAAGCCACAACAACAACCCTACTAGGTTGCTAGTGATTTCCACTATAAACCGGTGGAGGAGGGGTTCAGAGGGTTTCAAGCATGGTGGCAGGAGATGGCAACGTTATGGCGGGGGACGGACGATCTGCGGCTCGAAAATTTGGCTAATTTGTGCTGGGAACTATGGAAGGCGCGATGTGAGGCTGTTTTTGAGAAAGTCTTGATTGATCCAATTAAGACGGTAAACAGGGCAAAAAGATTGTCACAAGAGCTGTTTTTACAGCGACAATCTGTAATCTCTCCGGATTTAGGCCCCCAATCTGTTTTGGGATGGAAACCACCTCCTCGGATTGTTACAAAGTTAATGTTGATGCCTCGGTGGGTAAGGAAGATAGGGCTGGGTATGCTGCAGTGCTTCGGAACTCGCAAGGCCGGGTGGTTGATGTGGTCTTGGGGGTTAAACCTTGCGCAACAGTGCTTCAGGCAGAAGCATGGGCTCTATGGGTGGGTGTCAAGAGAGCCAAGGATCTTGGTGTCCAGCAGCCCTCGCGCAGGTTGTCATGGAGGATGATTCTCCCCTTCCGTGGGATATTGCAGCTATAGTTCCTAGGATTAAGGCTTTACTTCCCAGTTTTGGTTCTTGCTCTGTTTCTTATGTTACACTCTCTGTGAATAGAGCAGCTGACTGCCTAGCCAACTTTGCTAGATTACAGCAGCAAGTCGGGTGCGGGGCTTTGTCGCTCCCTGACTCTTTTGATAGCATTGTCCAGGGGGATATCCCTACTGTTTAAATGAATGGATAATGTTGAGTTTCCAAAAAAACAACCCTACTAGGATTTTAAGGGTACGGCAACAGACAAGTCTTAAGACTAACAGTGTCTCTGTTGATAAATTTAGCTAACCTAGGACTTAATCGGATAGAGCACTTCGTTAGACTTGCCTAGTTTTTCTGATTGTATTTAGGCTTTGGGCCAGGTTTATTACCAACAAAAGAGAAACGAGGCGCTCTACCAAAGAAAGAAAAACTCCGCCGATCCATGCTATTTTATTAGTTTATGATTTTCCAAGGGAACTATATCTATCTGCCTCTAGACGGAAGAAATGATCAGTCTGTAACGTGTAAATAAAGAGGAATCAATGAATTTGACATAAATACTAGTTTCCAGGATTTCCGGCCTCGTTGGAAGACCGAGACTAGAGCTGTCCATTGGTGCAAAAGAATTAATAGACATCAGAACGAACTAGAAAACAGACTTTCTGAACCAAGAAGATAACGATAATGCAAAAGAACGAGCTAAAAGACGAGTTACTATTAGCCCTACAACATTTTGGCATAAAGTTCGTAGCCAATACTAGTCATGCAACCACAAGTTTCCAACATCTCTAAAAGATAACGTGGACCCAAAGTCAATTTTTCCCTTTGCTAGCAACATCATATCACCAATTATTCAGAATTAATCCTTAAAGTGACTGCACTCACAGTGGATCAGGAGCGTCCAATCCCAGCAGACTGAATCTCTAGTATCTGGAATCAGGAGCGTCCAAGCCCAGCATTGGTGAATGAATCTGTAGTATATTCTGGCATTAATCCTATATATGCCTGAAACAATCCACAACCTCCAACACCACAGATTCCTTCCTCCTCGTATTCTCTTAGCAATCCACCACAACAGATAAGGTCTTCTCCAACCATGCTAGAAGGCAAAGCTGTAGTCGGTGAGACTGATATGCTCCAAACCATGCAGCAGGATGCACTTCACTTAGCTGCAAAGGCACTCGATATCTTCGATGTTACTGAATCCACCGAGATTGCACGCTTCATAAAGCAGGTGATCTCGAGCTCTTAAAATACTGACCAAGTAATACAGAGAAGAAGATCTTAAGAACTCTTGTTTCTTCTTGTGCTTGATATTGCAGGATTTCGATAGGGTCCATGGACCTGGGTGGCAATGCATAGTCGGAACAGATTTTGGTTCTTTTGTAACCCATTACCCTGGTTGCTTCATCCATTTTTGTGTTGGCAGCCTCGCGGTCATGCTTTTCAGGGGAGTGGTAAATCAAGCAGATAAGGAGAACTTGTTTCCAGCCCTGGAACTTCTTGATGCAAATGCATAACTTCGTATATTGTACCCTCTTTCCTTCTGTATTTTCTGGTTTGGGTGTTTCAGTGTACAGGTTTGGAAACCAATTGATAATCTCTTCTTTCTACCACATCATTCAGTTGCATGAACTCCGGCTTAACTTCCTGCACACATTAAATGCACACAATTAAGGATCCAGAAAAGAATACAAATTGCAATGTAAAAGGCATCTAATGATGGCACAAGAATGCATATTGGACAAGCACTAGGACACAATGGACATCCTAGACTGCCAGAAAATCAATAGGTACATAACCTTCTATGGGAAGGTGAATGACAATTGCTCGTACTCAGAGGCTTATCCATCTAACCGGCTTAAGTCTAGGTGAGATAAAGAATTAATTACACTACTGCACCTTAGGTTCAGCAAGTAATTATGCTTAGAAGTACAACATGCCAAACAAGATGATCAAGCGTGAAAATGATTGAAATCATCTTTCCTAACAAAATGTTCCTGCCAGTCATTTTATGGTTCTATCTGAACATGCTTGTAGGTGTGTGTGAGTGGAGGGAGGGATATTGTGGGAGAGACATTACCCCCAAACAATTTATAAACCTGAAAGTGTAAGCACAGAAGGTGGGGCATCTCTTCTTGGTCCTGCCACAGAACGGTAAACATAGACTTTGTCTGCTTGACTGTCATCGCTTCCCTCCTCTTTCATAACCTCCACATTCAACCTGGGCATCTCCTTTGCCAGCAACCTACAACCATTAATTGTCACATGGCAGGCTGACATCCAAAGGGACCTCATAGACTCATACCTCTCCAATCCAGAGAGAAGTGCAGCATTTCCAAACGGGCAGTCCCTTATCTCAAGTTTCCTTAATTTTGGACAACCTTCCAGCACACATTGCATCCCCCAGTCACTACTGCCAGCAAAAGCAACAGAAAGGGTTTCCAAATTTTTCGCATACTTCCCAATGTACTCAAATGTCAGGTCAGTTAAGAGTCCGGAAACAGAAAGCCTCTGGAGTTTAGTGCAGGTCTTAACCACAGCACCAAAGGCCTCATCCATAGGCTCATTTGTCAGGTAATCTGGTTGACTAGGATTCATGATGCAGAGACGAAAGTGGGTGAAATTAGGGCAGTTGCTTACAATTTCTTCTACTGCAGCATTCGTCATCTGGCGGCAAAAATACAGAACGTAGTGAAGTCTTGGACAGCCAACAGAGACAGCAACAAATCCTACTTCACTCACTCCATAGACAATTTCCTCATCAAAAGGATCAGCAGGGAAGACACGGAGTTCCTCAAGCAGTGGACAGCTTGATCCGACAGCCTGCAGGCCTTTGTCACCAACTGAATCTAGGACCTGAATCAATAATATTGTTAAACATCCATAATAATATCACAAAGGCAATTTGATTCCATCTCCAACCTGTCATTTGCAGTTCTAGAACAACTAATTGGGGAAAGTAATTGTCTCAAAGAATATCTCAAATTAATTAGCTTCTGTCTTGCATTGCATATTTGATTGAAAACCCTGGTTGTGTGTTTGTTTCTCTATGTGAGCACATTAAAATGTTAGTTGTGTAATCAGAGTTGATGAAGATAAACATGAAGACAAAATCAGATCAATCTATCAAAATACCTGGAGTGGTCGCGGAATTATAATAGCGGCTATGTAAGAAGAAGCAAATAAAGTGATAATCTTATTATCAGAGGAAGTATCTCATGTTTCAAGAAGCTGAATTAAAAATTTAAAGCTCTGCAATTTCCAAAACATGGCTAAGTAGAAAAAAGATGGTTGACAAAAGTACGCAAGTCAAACTCCTCCAGGAAACTAAAGAAACAATTGGAAATCAAACAATCAAGAAACTTTCTTACCCAGAGGCGTCGAAGACTTGGGCAGTGATGAAGAAGATTGGCTAGTTCAAGACTTTGCAAAAGAGCATAGCTCAAATTTAAAAAGGTCAAACTTTGACAGGCAGGATAGAGAACCGGTAGATACAGTGCTGTTGCTTCCCATAATCCAGATAATGTATCTAAATTCTTGCAATGGCTGAATGCATTTTCAAGGTCAGTGTACTGCCTGGCAGTGAGATCAGGTGAGAATGAGCCAGTACCAAGCTCTGTCAATTGTGGAGCACATACAAGAAGTCTTTGTAACTGCTCCAAGGAAATGCTTTTGTTGACCTTCAGAACTTTTAACGAGTTGCACCTACTTATAAGTCGCTCAAGTGCATCAAAATTGACTTCACTAATCAGATTGGCAAAGTTCAATACTTCCAATGAAGTGAAGCTCTCAGGGAAGCAGCTCAACCAATTGCCACTGCGATCATCAATGCCATTCTCCTGTATGTCAAGCTCAGTCAAATTCCTGAAACCAAACAAATGAGGTTTAATACCAGAAGAAAATGGCTGAAACAGTAGCCGAAAAAAAAAGCATATCTACTTCATAAGCATCCAAAAGAACCTGAGGATAATAACATAGATTTATGAGTTTCTGCGTATCCCAAGTCCAGCAAAGCAAACAAAGAGGGTCACGGCAAATTTATTTGGTGTTAGGCAAAATACTACTACCAGGCTTCACAGATGTAATACATATGACAAATTCACAATTCTCAAGCAACACACCATTTCAGGGGTGTGTATAATAGGTCGCAAGTAACAGACTGTAAATAGATGCCATCAACGACAAGGCACTCCCGGTTCAAATCAATGACTAAATTCATTTATCTCATACACAGGTTACTAACCATTTCTTCTATTTTATTTCTTTCCAAAAAAAAAATTGTATATCGAAGCACGGAGAACAACAAAAGTGAAGATGGCTTATGCGTATTATTCCACTATGTCAACTTGGAATCTTAACTACCGTCCATTCATTTTAATTGGTATTCCTTAAAACACCAACAACCCATTACATAAGCATATTGGCATTTTTGGGCGGTGAATGACAAGTTTGTGCCATACAATGGATGAATTTTTAACAGGTCAAAGGTCATGTCAAAAAAGAGGAAATAAAGCTTACAAAACAGATAATAAAGCACACAAGCGTTGGTAAAGTGAAGCACTAGTTTTTCCACGATCCACCCCGCCCTTTACACTAGTCAACAAACACGACCACACAAATTCTTCTTCGAATAATGCTAGCTGTACATAATACATGTACCCAAAGGAGGGAGGACTGCACAAAATAATAACAATACAGATCACTTTGACACACGCTATATCGGCATGTGTCAAAGTGATCCACAGCCACAGCATTTGGTGCAATAATTGGGCACATGTATAACGCAGAAGTAGTATCATTTGTTTGCCCCACATCCAGCCCACACAAAAGGCATTTGCTCTTTGTAGATCTATCTTCTATCCAAAGTTTACAAATTTGATAAGTTGCTTATAAGTTTTGTTCTAAGCAGGTAACTTAGTGGGCAAATATATACTTAATAATTGTAATATATGAATTACTGATTTCAAAACAATTTACAAGACAAGAAATCCATAAAAATAATTGAACCCCCCCACCCACTCAATAATGCGACGCCGAAAACTACAAATCTGCATGGTAACAGTAGTACTAGAGGCCAGAAAATGACATCAGCTACAAGCCACTATCCATTTTAAACGCATCTTTTGCCAATTAAAAACCCGAACACGTCACATCACCAAAAAGAGGGAAAGAGAAGTCATAGTGAAAGACCACTTCTATATCCGTTGAGTCCGTTACTGTTCACATCACGAAGAAAAGGAAAGCTTCCCAACTTTCTTTTTTGACCCAATACTAATAAAAATAAAAAAACACACAACCAAAATAGTTAAAAAGGAGAAAAAAGGTTATAACAAAGACTTAACGTAAAAATAAGTAACTAATAACTGCTTCATTACTACTAATAGTCTAATACACACTTACTTGCAATGAGTGGCGACAGACGCGAGGCCGTCGGTGCTAAACCCGTCACAGCTCAGGAGCGACAGCGCCTTGAAATTAGGGAAAGTAACCGCCAGGAACTCCAGGCTCTCGTCGGTGACCGTCATCCTCTTGAGCCGGAGCTCCTCCAGGAACGGCTGGTACGCGGAGGCGAAGACGAGGAGCCAGGAGTGGACGTCGGCGCCCCAGTCCTGCGGCACCAGGTTGAAGTCCGAGAACCGGGGCTTCCCCTTGAGCGTGACGCTCCGGATCCTGGGGAAGCGGCGGGCGACGATCTCGGGGGAGACGGAGTAGCAGTTCCCGATGAACACGCGCCGGCGCGTCCACCGCTCGGCCTCGTACCAGGCCCAACACACCAGGGAGGCGGCGCTGCGGTCCTTGTGGGAGTGCAGGAGGGAGAGCACCCGCTCCAGCACCTCGTCCGGGAACCGCGAGAAGGAGGAGAGGGAGGAATCCGGTCTCCGTTTCGGGTTCGGGTTCGGATCCATGGGGTGGGGGGGGCCTCCCAAAAGTGGTTGAAGCGAGAGAAATGAGGAGAAGAGGGGGGTTTGGTTATTAATAATAATGGAGAAAGATGGGAGGGATGGAGAAGGGGTATTTTTTTAATTAATTAATTTTGTGAGGGGGTTATTATTAGTTTTTTAAAAAAAAATGTGAATGATTAGGTTGTTGTTATTTTAATTGTTTTTGTTTTTTCACTGACTCGAGTGTTGTTGTTGTTGTTGGCTTAGCTGAAGCTGAGACAGACACGGGGAACTGGAAATGGGGGAAGGGAAGCGAAGAGAGAAAAGGAGGAGGAGGAGGAGTAGTGTTTAGGGGAGGGAAGGGAGAAGGTATGTGATACCCCACCACACCTAACCTGTGCCGTTGTGGTGAATTGCAAACATCCACTCATGTTTTGACACGACACCGCTTTGGCCTTTCATGCTATCTGGTTGTGACTACTTGTGAGAGCTTTTCTAGATCCCCGTGAATTTTGGGGGTTTTTCTTTGAACAGTAAAAATAATGGCTCCTACTCTCGTATGGTTGTAATATTTGGTTGTAAAAGTGATTGAACCTACCTACCATATGTTATATATATATAATTAACATTTTTTTGGCTATAAATTCTCTTTTTTTAATGTCCTCAATAAAAGGTTATTAGGATTTCCTACACAAAAAAAAAAAGTTATAAGGTGACTAATATCTAAATTTTAATGATCCAATGACTAAAACGCTAGTAAATATTCATGCTTCATTTGAGGTTTTAAGACTCCTCTCAATGCAATTAATTTTTCTCTCTTGGGAAAATAACCATCGAATTTCTTCGTCTTTTTTTTGGTTATGATAATCAACCCTAGGCTACCACTTTTCTTGTCCTTGTAAGTAACTAGTACATTGCTAATTACTCTCTTGTCTTGAATCTGGATCACTCATGGAGACGAAAGGGCGATGATAAAGGATTGTGGAAAGGAAAAGCCATTGATAAAGATCAGTCTCGTCAAATACAAGGGAAGCCATGTGATAGTGTTAGCTTTTGTCAGCCCAGTACCCTGGAGAAACTCTGGACTTACCGGTTTAAGCTGTGCTCCGAGTCAGTAACTACTAAGTACTAACTAGAGTATAATACTATAACTATCAACAGTAAAGAGCTTGCATTCTTACTTCATTACGGACAGATTTGCCCCTGTCCCTTCTGTTTCTTAGTAGTATTAGTGGGGGAATTGCAAAGCGGGGGAAAAAAAAAATCTTAGTATATGAAAGAGAGGCAACAAATGCCCCTGATTTGATTTGATTCCGTTCAATTATTATGGAACACGACAGTTGAAAAGGGTAGGGAGGATTGTGCAGTACCTGTACTGTAGTAGTAGTAGTAGCTGTTTATGACATTGATGCCCATGTGCCTTCCAAATCCTGCCCCCCAAAAAAAAGCCCCCCGTGGGCGGTGATTGGCGATTGCCACATATTAACCACTACAGCTTAAGTTAATACTAATTGCTTCTTTGTTTTATAATTTCCCAGTACTGTTTGGCCTTGCCCACACAGACACACACAGTTGTTGATTTCTTGTTTGTTTCAGGGATCATAAGTGGGATTTCGCAGTCTTCCAAATAAGTAGAACAATGCTCAACCTGTTTATGCAAAAAAAAATCAGGACATACAACTAATCTTTTTTCGGGTCTTGTCTAATTACTATTACTGGATATCCATAAGGCAACATTAACATAGAATGGGTATAGGAAAAACAATTATGACATAGGAGGATACAACATATCTTTATATAGTAGTAACATAGAATGAATATTTTGCCATTTTTAAAAACTGTGCACGTAGTAGTTTAAAGTTCAAACACAGAAATAGAAAAAACTATGCTATGCCCCAATTTCTCAAAAGTCTTTGTGCGATTGGCATCTAAAAAAAGAAGAACAAGAATGGCACCCACCAAAGTGGATTGGATGGACTGGTTTTTATGATTATCAATCAAGTTTAATCTGACACAAGAACAGGGAGAAAACACCCACTTTGTGTGTGAAGACATCACGTGATGTCTTTGCAGAACCGCACGAGTCCACGTTTTCTGTGGCATGCCACGAGCTAAACAAAATTGGAGCATTAAAACCCCTTCACGATCCCAGCTAATGTTCTCGAATCTCCATGATTAAAGATAATAATGGAACAATTAGTATGATAATATTCTTAAAACCCTTTTATTGTGCTGCAATAAAACACCAATCTGTTAAGAAACAGCTGGCAGTCAATCTCTCCCTGCAGTTTAGCTGGCGACGCGTGGCCTTCTAATTTTTACTACAGCTAGTAGTATTTTCTTTGGTTGGGGGTGTGAGTTTTAGATGCTTGCAAACCTCGGACCTTTAACGATTAGTGTTACTATGTCTGCCTTATCGCATTGGTTGACTTATTTTAGTCTTTGCCATCACTTTTGCAAACAAGAAGTACCTCTATTTTCACTTGAAAAAAAAAAGAAAAAAATTTAAAAAGGTTATCTATTGTTAAAACTTGAGTTAAGTATTTAACAAAAAAAAAAAACTGGAGTAACATTATCACATTTCTAAGATTTACAAATAAATTAACAACAACAAATACCGACAATGGTTTTGATTATTATTTTTTTCTCTCACCCGATATCCGAAAATTTGTGCCGACTAAACCACATGAAAGTATTTTTGGAGCTTTTTGTTTCTTCTATCCTTCACAAGGCAACTTTCTGTTTTCTCTTTTGATGCTGGGGCAACCTTCCTTATCCTTCCTTTGCACGACCTTTTTTTGGCATAATCCAATCCTTTTTTTGTCTTTGCATAATCCAATCCACAAAATTACAATTCTTGTCAATGATATGAGAAAACAAAAATCTTCAAGGTATATGGCAGTTTAGTGACTTTAGTTATGTCGGCAAGTCCAAGCGGCAGCACGTCGAAGTAAAACTAATTAATGTATCAAATTATAAGAAAAGAATAATTATTTTTCATGTAAAAAATTGGTTCTGTCAAAAGAATCCAACTTGTGTGAAGACAAAAGAAGAAATAGTTCGTATAAGATTCAATAAAAACAGGAATAAAGTTTGGTGACTTGAGTACAATTTAATTAATTTTGGTGAACTGAAATTCTATACGGGTCTCTTTGTGTTTCCAACAATAAATTGTTTTTGTTATGATATTTGCTTTTAGAATAAATGAAATTTTACAAAGAACACAACATAAGAGAAAGAAATTATAGTCATTTGAATCGTTTAAACTTGCCACCGAATACAACTTACCAGTTGGCGTAGCATTCTCCTAAAAACAGAGTACATGCAAAACCACTCTCTTCACCCAAAAAACGCAGCTATCAATATACTCCAAGTATAAGATGAAAAGGTGGTCCTTTTTTTATTTTTTCTTTCTTCTAATAAATAGGAGAAAGAAAGGATTTCGCTAATGCTTGTACAGTATTCAACAGGAGAGATCCTGTTAAATAAATACCGTTGATTTGTTTAATCAATGGCCCTAAAATATGTAAGGTAAAAAAAACTAAAAAAATTAAATAAGGTAAAACTAAATTCTCACTAATGATTTTGAAAATCATGGCCACGATTCAACAAACAGGACATAACTGTACAGGAGAGGATCTCAATCCAATTAGTATAATCTTAATTCCTCCTCTGAAATGAAGGTCTACACTTATCTTTTAGCGATAGCTAGAATAGACCCCCTTCACTTTTTGTCTCCCTATGACTAAGAACCCCATGTTCTACCAACCATCTCTTTAATTTTCAATGACCCCTTCACTGTCCAATCTATGTCTCTTGTCTGTTACACAAAATAATATCTCCGGGAACAAAGCCCCGGGGGCTTACAAGTGGCAACTGGGCCGCAGGGAGAAATTGGGCCCAACTTCTGTGATCAATTTGTTATTTATCACACACTCTGACTGGTAATCTTAATTGCATGGAACCACAGAGGATAATGGAAACGATTGATGAGGAAAAATAAATATGTAGAGAGTGATTGATGAGAACATTTATGAAACTTCCTTCCTGGTGCAGTTTAAAAGAAGAAAAAATCCTGCTGTATGGGCCAAGCTTGTACTTTTAGATTAACAAAGACAAAAAACAGTTTGTACTTTTAGGTTTACTCAGGCGTTTCTCTACTGGTAAAATGAGTAAAAAATGATCTTCTGAAGTTCCCGTCTGATTCTGTTTGTTTGCTGTACTAAATAATTTTTAATTTTTTTTGACGAGAACCGCTGTCCATGTATAGTAATAAAAATCTGCCGGGAGTAACTAAGCAAAAAAAATTCTACGGTTAATAATTGTGACGGTAAAGGAAATTTCCAACATTCAATACTATTATCAATTTTTATCTTTACCTTGCCTTATTTTGATTTTAGTAAGGTTATGTATCTTATTTTGCTGCGTTCTAGATAGATGCAGTGGGCCAGAGTTTTAGGGGCTATTTTATTACTGTGGTTTTTGGGTTTTTTGGGTCCCAATGTTAAGTGGTTCGGCCAATTTGGTACCCAATATTTTTTTTTGGTCGGGTAGGTACTCCGAGATTGCATGGGCAGGCCAAACGTAGACCCCCGGTCAGGCACCTGCTGACGTGGAGGCTGCCCGGGTATTTGCGCGTGCTATTGTAGCAAAACGACGTCGTTTTAAGTGAGAAAACGTCACCGTTTCATGCCACGTCGGGCACAGGTGGCTTAGTGGAGCCCACTTCACTTACAGCCCCAAAATTCTTTCCATACCGAACTGAACCCGCTTCGGACCACGATCAAACCCGACCCGCCCAGTCTTCTTTAAAGATTTTCTTATATGAATATTTTGCTTTCAAAATATAAAAACAAGAAAAAAAATACATTAACAAATTTAATAATAATAACAATACCAATAATAATGATATTTATAATAATAATAATAACATAAAGATAATAATAATATTAATCTTAATAATTAAGATAAAAAATAAAATGAATTCTTATGAATATTTTCCTTTGAAACTATAAAAAACAAGAAAAGAAAATACATTAACAACCCCACCCCCAAAGTCACCGACCACAACCAACACCAGCAGCACCAACCACCGCCGCCGCCACCACCACCACCATTACCAGTAGCAGCAGCACCAAACACCCACCACCTACCAAAAATCCCCACCACCAAACACCCCCAAAACCCATATCTAGAAGGAGGAAGTAGTGGCGACGTGGAAGGGCAGCAGACCGTCCCCAACAGTGGGTAAGGACGCCGTGGCCGAAAGGGTGCAGAGGCGATGGACACCACCGGAGCAGTCGCGCATGCCGCCGGACAAGCAAACGAATCGCGCTCAGCAGCCCGCGCCGCTCGCTCTTGCCAGGGACGATGACCCGCGAGGACGCAGCAGCGCGGAGCGGCTCAGGGACGACGAACGCCGCCTTCGCCTTCTCCGGCCGCGCTCCTGGAAGCAATCATCAGCCGCCACCCAGTAGCCACGCTCGACGACTCACTCGTCGATTCACTACCGCCGCCACAAGCCACCTTTCCGGGCACAAGGAATCGCGTCGGTGTCATGCAACCAACGTGTGTGGCGTTGCGGTGCGAGTCCCCTCCTGATTCGGTCGCTGCCGTGTGCAGCAAGTCTCTGCCTTGCCGCCGTCTGCAGCAACCCATGCCCTGCTCGCCACCGTGTGCAGCGGCCATGGATGGGTATAGGGTTTTGGGTTTGCACTGTTCTCCACCAAGAACACATATCCAGATTTTTTTTCATTATTATCATGATATTACCAATAAAATATACAATCAACTACATAGAAATTTTTAGAAATTAGTATATGAAAAAAATAAATTTTTAAAAATAATAAATCCAAGGTGTATTTATTTAAAACCAAGTAAAATTTTTGGAAATTAAGTTTTACTCATTTTTAATATTGTTAAAAATAAAATATGATTAAAAGAAAGAAAAATGATTAAATAAATAATCAAAATCGGGTCAGCTTTCATTTCGGTATCCAACAAATTTCGGGTCGGTTGGGTGAAAAACCCGAGGTTGGTAGCATGCGGAGCCCAAAAAGACACATGGATCCTACATGTCCAGCCAATCCTCTAAAACGACGTCGTTTTGCTACAGTAACACGCGCAAATACCCCGGGCAGCCTCTACGTCAGCAGGTGCCTGACCGGGGGTCTACATTTGGCTTGCCCATGCAATCTCGGAGTACCTGCCCGGCCAAAAAAAATATCGGGGTACCAAATTGGCCAAACCACTAAACATTGGGACCCAAGAAACCCAAAAACCCTTCATTACTCCCAACAACCATTTTCAATTCGGACTGTATAAAAGCTTTAATGTGTTATGTTTTTATCTACAACAGAATGATTTTCTTGTTGCACAAAAAGACCGCTTATTTCAGCCAATGAATTGTAAGCAGGAAAGGAAGTAGTTACATTTCTGTACTATCCGTGGGCAGGAACTTTTGACTTTTTTAGATATTCCTTTTAGACTGCCTAGGCAGAAATTCTCATGAAGAGTCTCTGCCAATCCAAACCTGAGGAACACCACAAGAGAGAACTAAATTGCATGTTGTGTTCGTTTTATTAATCGTAAAGGTGTCGTTCGAACTGTTTTTGGATACCAGAGCATGATTGTTTAGCAGACTCCGGATTGCAGGCTGTTTTTAAGCTTGACAAAGGTTTCCAACAGGTATCTTCACGGGGTTCGAAGACTAGAGATGTCGCCGCTTTTTTCCCCAACTACATAGTACAATTTACAGGACACAAAAAACCAAACATGTGATGTGATGTGATACAAGAAAAAGACCAGTTCAAGACAGTGATCACAGGAGAAAAGGTCATGCCTATCAAACTGAGTATGGATATTTAGCAGAAAATGAGGAGGCACTCTCACCAAAACTTCTTAGCTTAAAATCTATGACAAAAACTAATTGTGACTACTTCAAAGTAGGCCGTTTTATCCCTGTGAATCGTATGGATATTTAGCAGAAAATGAGGAGGCACTCTCACCAAAACTTCTTAGCTTAAAATCTATGACAAAAACTAATTGTGACTACTTCAAAGTAGGCCGTTTTATCCCTGTGAATCGTATTTCCTTTCCAGCGATTAACTACCAAAGAATTTGTGTAGTTGGTTATTCAAACAAATTGGTCCAAAAGGACAATGAATTAGAAACAAAATTTCTTTATACTGCCAAAATGGTGTAAACGGCATGCTCTGTGTTTCCCATACTCCTGAAGTCACAGAATTAAATGCGGCTTGAATCCCTTCCGAAGACGAAACGCCTTGTCCAATCTGATATCACCAACACCCTAGTGCGCCAGCTCACCAGCTTGCTGCATCAGAAGAAATAGATCATATCAGCAACCGCTAGAGTGCGTAATAAAAACTTTACTATCTAACAGAAAGAAGAGCTAAAATGGACTACTTGAGTTAATGATATAAAGGAGAAAACAAAAATTAAGTCAAAATCACCTTGCATAGACAGAATACCAAAGCCATTGAGTGCTGTGACCAATTGAAACCCAATCGCCAGGGAGTTGTGCTGCCGTTTGCTCTCCACCAAGCGGTGCAAATTGCCCAAGATGCCTATATCTGAAACCAAGATTGCCATACAGACCAAATAAGCATACAGCTCAAATTGCCTAAAAAAGTACATTGATCATCAGCATAACATCCCCAAATAGCAGCACAGGAGTTAAAAAATTTGATCCTTCTGGCATTTAAGAAGAGCTTTCAAACATGATTATTACATCATCGGCACGCTATAGTTCCTACAACCGCACGAGACAGTATATGAAGAAACCAAAGTTCTACTCTGTAATTGGATTAAAAAAGGAGCAAGAGGGTAAATGACTTCTAAGCCTCCCTGCATCCAACAACATCTGTAGTCTACCAAGTCGGTTGCTTTGAATAACCAGTCACAATGGGGTTCGGCATACCCTATGGGGTTTCCAATTGCCAGTTAGACTGGGTGTTCCAGTATGAGTGCTGCGACAAGATATACAAGACAGACACACCACCAGAAAAATGTAATAGAAGGTTGAATTATACCTAAACGGGCGAAAACGGTGGCGACCTTCACCCCTGAACCTGATAGGGCCTTCAGGATTTTGCTCAGCCTCTTCCATGCGGTTGAAGCAATTGGCAAGGTAGACACCTTGCTGAGAAGCAACCTGATGAAAAGGTATATGAAAAGCATGTAAGCTGACACACCTTGATATATACACACATACGGAAAGAGCAAGGCGGACACTGTAGAATAAAAAGCAATTGCAACACACCTGTGCTGTTGCTGGGAGATTCTTCATCTGAGTATCTACTTCTGAAAGAGCTTTCTTGAACTCTTCAATATTCAGTTCAATCGATTCTTTGGCAACATCACCTTTGGCTTCCTTCAACAGATCAACAATGTTGCTCATTTTCTTGTTCTTCAAATAAATTTCAACTTGAGGATATCTTTCAAGGATGTCATCAATGACTTCTTGAAATTCTTTGATTGTGAGTGTCCCAGAATTGTCCTTGTCAGCCTTTTTAAATATTGCAGAAATGTCTTCCTACAAGCACAGAAGTGATAGAAAAGGAAATAAATAAGCAAAAAGAAAAAATAAAAGTAAAAGTGTTTAACATATACTTTCTTATATATCTGGTTTAGAATAACTTGCTACTCTGTTTTCAATCTGAAGAATTATTTCTCAAGCTGCAAGAATTTCTTTCATTTCAGCTTCAAATTCTACTTAAATTTAGCAACAAAATTCAGACTGAGCGTTTAAGTGGATTTCACGGAACAAGTTTCTGAACAGATGGATTGCATTTAGATCACATGTATGTGAGAGGCATTCAAGAACTCCATATTAAATGCACGAAATGGTTCCAGTGTCCCCAACATCTATGTCTTAGTTTAGGGAACTGAAATCTTTAATCATAAGAATGCATTATAACAAAGCACCGTTGTTGCCGAAAGAAGAACAGAAGTCCAAACGGAGGTAAGGTCAACACACATAGGTAAGAGAAATAACTACAAAGTACCATGACTTTGCGCTGGTTAATTGTTGCACAATCACCAAGTGCATAGACATTGTTGCATCCCTCAACTCGCAACCATTCGTCAGTTGCCAAAGCACGCCTGTTTGCCTGTGTTCATACAGAAACAGACTTTTGTCAGTATAAAGCATGAAATAAACATGAAATCTAAAAGAGAACTACTGAAAGATTTGTCTAAAATTTTTATGTATTCAAACAAAGTAGTTTGGAAGTTTGAGTCTGAATGTAAAATACCTGGCCAATTTGTTTCATGAAGTCTCTTATAACAGGATGAGTTCCAATTCCAGTTGACCAGACAATCATCCCGTAAGGAATAGACTTGATTTCCCCATTTCCTCTTACTTTAGTAGAAATTTCCTTATCCGATACTTTTACAACCATTGACCCTAGTTTGACATCAATGCCATCTCTTTTGAATTTTTCTTCAGCAAAATTTGTGATTCGTTTGTCAAACCTGCAAAAACAAACTCCCACAGTTATGAGGTTAGCAGAAGCAACTTTAAAAGATTAAAGAGGGAATCGAGGAACAGCAAAGTGCGTTCAAATCGAAAATTCTTCTGTCGAAATTTCAGTTACAGAGCATCGAATGTAAATCAGCAAGCAGTGATACAAATTCAAGCAATCATTAACACACTGCCCAAGATCTACTCCTCTTACAAGTTAGGTATTGGCATATAATATCTGTAACTAATATTAAACAGAACAAAAGACAAAGTGTGACATATAAGAGAATATTTCAACTTGCTTACATCTGCAGTATATGGACATTTTAACTTAGGCTCATTTTGATTGCAAGTAATATTTTGCAATTTTAGCAGAATGATCTCTAGATTGGCCGATATTGTGAAACAAAGAAAAAATAAAAGATAAAAAGTCGAAAACAAACACAAAAAGAATAAAAAAAACCTTTCACATCCTCACATGTTTAAAATATGATCTGCTGCCTCGAGGAGTGTTATTTTGACAAACTCCCTAACCATGGGATACAGCCTGACCAAATCCTCGTTCACAAAATCATGAAGCTCTGCAGCAAACTCCACACCCGTTGGTCCACCACCAACCACCACGAAATGAAGAATCCTTTCCTTCTCCTCCTTGCTCAAATTCGGTAGGCTTGCCCTCTCGAACGAATCAATAACTGATCTGCGGATCTCCTGAGCATCTTCAACTTCCTGCATCATTAACACATCCAGTCAAACTTAACCGCAAATGCACATTACCAGGCAGCTCCACTTCCACGCCACAATCTCTCCCCCCTTACCTTCAAGAATTTGCAATTCTCCTCCACACCAGGAGTATTGAAAGTGTTTGGCCGGGCTCCCATTGCGATGACGAGATAATCATAGTCCACAACAAACTCTTGCTTCCCGTTCGAATTGGTGTTCTGACCATTAGGCCTGCAGTAAACCTTCTTGCTCTCCGCATCGATCTTGAAACACTCAGCTTCCCAGTAGCTGATGTCGACACTCTTCTTACTCACGATGCTCCGAATCGGCTCCACTATACTCCTAGCCTCGACGGTGCCGCAAGTAACGCTCGGCAACAACGGAGTGAACGCGAAATAGTTTCGCGGCGAAATCACCTGAACTTCGTATTCAGGATTGTTCAGCTTCTTCAGGAAACTCGTCCCCGCCCAACCGGTCCCCAGCACCACCACCTTCTTCTTCCTGATCTCCGGCGGCGCAGGAGCGCCGTTGCCGTTGGCATCAGCATAAGCAACAACGCCTCCGCCACTGTAACAAACGGAGACAGATCCGCCTACTGTTAGTGTACGTTATTTTGAGCAGCACCGTTTGCTTAGTTTCCATTTTTAGCAACTAAGCAAATCATGTAGTGTAATATAAGGAAATAAGAAAGAAACTAGGCACATGAAACAGTGAAAATCCGATAACAACGAGAATTTGATGAATCTTAATCTGGTTATTATATGTTCAAGGCCAAATACGTTCGTTCATGCGCGTTTTTACATAAACTGAAACGATAGATTAAAATTTGAGATCTCCGCTTAGTTCTTCTAAAAAAGGAAACAAACACAAACAAAATTGAGAAATAGTAATAACGGTAGTAGGTATGCAGGATAGGAAGAGGAAATCCAGAGGATAAAGCGAGGAACGAGAAGCAGGGGATGGAACAGAGTACCTGACGGTGCAGACTATGAGGAGTTTGGTGAGCGATGGATGGTCATGGAAAGCTCTAGAAGCTCTCTGGAACAGATTGAAGCCGTTCATGGTGGATCTACCGAACCGCCAAAGTTCCTGGAGAAATTCTTAAACGAAATTAAAAGTTTTTTTTTTTTTTTGCTCTTTTTAGGTAGAAGACGGCGGGAGTTATACTGTGAACGAGGAAGAAAGGTGTGTAGAGAAATGTTGAAAATGAAATTCAAGAAGAGGGAGAGGCGTGTATGTTTCGTGCTCCTTCTTATGTGGAGAGAGAAGTCAGTTACGACTCGTGACTAAAGATGGGAGGAAATATAGGGGAGCCGAGAATGTGGGAAAGTGGAAAGAAAAAAGAAAATGAAGGAATTGGTTTTTCGATGGGGAACGAAGGTGGCACCGCAACGCTTTTCGTGTGTCGTTGTCGAGATGGTTCCAGCCTGGGAGCGGGGGCGGGGGTTTAGTTGTGGTTTAGGTGATTGACTTGGCGTGCAAGCCTATAGCGCCACATGGACTCCGGTGACGGGTCCCACGACGGTGGTCTTTTATTCAGGAGCGGCGATTTTATTTTATTATATTCCTGGTGGAGTTGAGAATTGGACACGTGGCCGGTGGCTATTGAGGTCTCTTTGGTTGGACCGCGCATCAGTTTGTTGAATGACGAGATCCGTCTGATTATGATCGATCTCACATGCGAGATCGAGAGAAAAGCATGTGCCCAAAGGAAAAAAAGACGGCCAAGAACAAGTAGTACTATTTCTTTTTCCTCTCTTTTAAAAAAAAATAAAAATCAAAAGACATTGAGACAGCGGGGCTGAATTGAATGTTCGGTTAGGATGCTTTGGGACAACGAAGGCATGAAATTTCGTGGTTTGACATAGACCGGAGGGGAAGTGCCATTCTATTGGAGAGTCAAATGTTAGCTATAAGCTTCCCTTTGTAGAAAAAATGAATAATCAAAGGAGGCTGGGGGTGGTTGTGATTTCTAGAAGAATGCTAGTCTGTTTTGGGTTTTAATTGGTTGATTAATTAAAGCTGGGCATAGATTCGGATTCTTCGCACCTGGGTTATTATGGATCTCAACTCAATCACAAATTAATTACGTTTCCTATATTGCCTAAGCATTATTAGTAGGACAAATTACATGTGGGATGCCTTACGTTCTCAACTTTTGACAAGCACATTCTCGCTGGTTTCACGTTCCAAAGATGATTCCATTTCTACAACTAAAGCGACAAGGGCCTCCTAACGGGTCCTCGGCGCTTTTGTGGGTTTTTTTTTTTTTGAGAGAAAGGATAAGCCAGCAGGCTAAGATGATACAAGCAAACTCAAACAAGGTTTCTGGGGAATGAGGTCCCCTGCACATCAAGTTCTAAGTGCTGCAACATAATATCAGGTGGGACTCTATGTGTCAAAATCCCTTGGCGATGGAGGAATGCCGTTCTGGCTAGGGAATCAGCACAGTGATTGGCTTC
>JAKUCV010004838.1:0-23601 GCA_028386065.3 Turnera subulata | reverse complement strand
GGGGGAAGACAACCAGCCATTGGAGATTTTTTCAGGGACTGCTTCAATTAATGATAGCAACCCCACTCCTTCAGCTACACAAACTGTTGGAGTTGGTAATACTGCTGTTAATGAAGGTGATGGTGCAGATACACATTTTCAGAAGAAGAAAAGAGCAAAAAAATCCGCTGTGTGGCTCGAGTTTACAGAGGAAACAATCAACGGGCAGCTGAAAGCTCTATGTAACCAGTGTAAGACTGTTCTTGCAATACTGAAAAGCGATAGCACCACTCATTTATGTTGTCCTTATTGTATTACTTTTTCGATTAGTTGCTGGAATTTTCTGCCCAGTCCTTGTTGTATTCTTGCTGATTATAGGAACCAGGAATTTGAGAAAAAAATTATACAAGAAGCTTAGGCCTTGGCATTTTCTTATGTTACTATGGTCTGGTTAGATGACTTCCTATTTTGTTTTTGATTTAACAATATCAAATATTGTTTCCAACCTATAACAATGAATATGTCTGATTTGATATCCTTCTCTGTTGGTTCTATTTATTGTTTCAGGTTTCATTTGTATCGAGATGAAGATCCCGGGGGAATTCTTCATGACTGAATGATAGAATCCATGAATTCTTATTGCTATGGTGTTGGAGCTTTTTGCCATGGTTCATTCATGGAATGTTTTGCAAAATCTTTTGCTTATCTTTCATGAAGTAATTTTTAACATCTTTTGGTACTTTTCCTAAGTGTTTACCTATATTAACAATAAAGCTATGTTTGGACTTTGGATTGGAGTGTTTAAAATTTTCAAAATGTCTATTTAATATTATCGAGCTTAATCGAGCTCACGTTAACGAGCTCTAACGAGTTGAGACGTAGCTACCGAAACCAACCACCGCTTAACGAGCCTTAACGAGCCGAGCTCGAGCAATGCAAAATCTAACGAGCTCGGTCTCGAACTCAAATATACAAGCTCGATCGAGCTCGAGCTCGAGCTTGGGATTTTCTTAACGAGCTCGAGTCGAGCATGGCACTACTCGGCTCGACTCGGCTCGTTTACACCCCTAGACAGACCTGTTATGGGTCAAGCCCGTAGTTTCAGACTTTCTGTAGGGACAGGGCTGGAGAGCCCAGACAGGAAACATGTAAGGGCAAAATGATTTCTCTACGTTGTTATTGGTAAAATATTTAAAAGGAAAATAAAGTTCATGTATTTAATGAACCAGTGAAATGGCCAGTATTTTATAAAATATTAATTATAAATAAGGTTGTAAGAAAATAATGTTTTACTAATATACAACATCGTAAGTTTTTAATCGTTTTTCAAATAGGTCCAATTAATGTATAGCATCTCTCCAACAACACTAAAGGTTAATGCACCTTACTAACTAATATGGATCTCATTGTGATGGTCATTGTACCTATTAGTAACAAAATGACTTGTTCCTGACTCGTCATTACTATCATTTTTTTTTTGTTTGCGCAATTTGCGAGGAATGATGTCGTATTTTATAAGAAGACATGTGGTCTTTCTCTCAAGACAAAGCTTTGTTTTCTTCGACAAAAAAAAAAAAGACAAAGCTTTGTTTTTTTTCAAAATCAGGGGCTGCCGTTCGAGCTCCTCCGCCCAACAATAAGCCTCTTAGTCTATTTCTTTTTTATTGTCTTTTCTTCTACCTTAATAAGTGGTAGTTTATTGTTGTTGTCTTTGTACAACTTTGCCTCTATCGTTTTGGGCAGATTTCCAGTCATTTGTTTAGGACTTTTTATAAATTGGAACAAAATAGATCAAGATCCAAAGTCTTCAAGGGTTTATTATAACAATTTACTCGTCTTCTAAGCAACCTTCATCCTTCGTGGTGGTTATGGACGAGATTGGGTCCACTTTATCGGGTAATCGAATGAGCTCTACTAGGTACGGATTTTTTTGTTCCAATTAGTTTTATTGTGCTTGGTAATCAATGGAAGATATAGAAGTCATGTTCTTCAAGTGGGTATGGAAGTCATCTTCTTCCTCCTGTTACAAGATAACAAGATTTTGTCCTCTCAAAACTTAAGTGTGAAGCCTTTAATGAAAGGTAGCTCGAGACTTGTGGAGCCATCACTGCAGTTTATGTCCAGGTTTGGAAGTGTTGCACGTCTCTATCGCCATCCTCATGTGTTAGGATAAAAAACATTTCGAAATTCTGTGTCAATCATGTAGTAGATCTAGTAGACGTTCTTTGTATTTGTCTTGTTTCATGAGTTTGTATCTTTGTATAATATTTGCCTTCATATGAAGAGAAAAACATCTACCGTCTCTCGATATAAAAATTAATGGTGAATGGGTAACAAAAGGATATTACTACCGATCATCCTATCGATTCGAGCATACGATCAAATCCGAACTTAACTTGTCTAACCATAAAGTTGATACCGAACTAGATAAAATTGAGTACGGTATGAATCATAAGAGTTAATTTCGACTAGCTCGACTCATTTGCATCCATAACCTAGACAGACTAGAAATTTATGGATATTAATGAAAATAAATAAAAGGGCCATCTAAAAGAAGAAAAGAAAATAAAAATGGGGAACAAACTGCTGGACAGAGCTAAATTGGAGGAAAAAGAGCAAACCGCGAAACGTCGCCGTGTCACCAAGCTCTCGTTCCTCCTTCCTCAATTTGAAAGACCCGACTACGCTTAAACCCTAGGGAGAAAAGCCACAGTATGGGCAGAGGAGCAGCAAACAACCACCAAGCCATGGGGTTCTTCGACCTGAACATCCCCTACGAGCCACCCTCAAAATCCTCCTCTTCCTCCACGAACAACAACAGCAACACTCGCTTAAACCTCGCGAGCAAAGCTATGGAGCTCGGCTACAGCGGCGTCGCCTATAACCGCACCATCAAAACCACCCTCTCCGACCTCGACCGCTGCACCATCCCTCTCTTCTCCTCCGACCGCCTCCTCTCCGTCTCCACTTCCCCCGCTTCCCTCGCTTCCTCCGTCTCCTTCCACCGCGACCTCCTCTCCGTCCCCCGCTCCTCCCCCTTCCGCCAGTACACCCGCCTCACCCTCGCCTTCGACCGCGCCAACCAGGCCACCGTCCTCAACGGCCACAATGCCGTCGTCAAGAGCTACGATCTCGTCGCCGTCCTGCCGTTGTCTCAGTCCGCCTTTGATTACGCCTGTCAGACCGCCGAGGTTCCTTTCATTCCCTGTTTCCTTCCGGTTTTCGCTTCATTTTAGGACACAACATCGAGGCTTAACTTTGGATTTTGCTCTTTTCTTTTGTGGTTTGTAAGGTGCACATTATTTCTATTGATTTGGCGGAGAAGCTGCCGTTCCGGTTAAGTTTTTCTTTGGTGAATGCTGCCATGAAGGTCTCTTTATTTATTCCTCAGTGTTTTTTCTTTTTTCTTTTTGCATTTAGTAATATTTTCCGGTTTTGCTATTTTGGATATGCAGCGCGGTGTGTACTTTGAGATATTGTACTCTGGCTTTATCGCCGATAGCAACTCGAGGAAGGGAATTTTAAACAGTTATAAGGTATTCTTACGTACTACTCCATTCTGTTTACATTGACTCACATTGTATGAAAATCCTTGAAATAAAACAGTGATTGCACAGTTTGTTGAGGTTGCTGCTGTTTCTTGCTAACTTGCATGCTTCAGTTTGTAATGTTATATATGTTTTACCTAGTTGGATTTTGGAGAGTGTTTACTGTTCCAAGGACGCACCCTTGCTTCGCTTCTTGCTCCTATTGCCTTTTTTTTTGTGTTTTAGATGACCAGAATATATTAGATTCAGAATTAGAAATGGTATTGTTGTTCCCTCCTCCTGGTACAAGTAGGTTCGGGAGTTTGTTAATTGTGTTTTCATATGTAGCTGAAGGTTTCCTTTCGAAAAGATTTCTGGTTGAAATGCAATTATGTTGACTTATCATCTCTTTCATAACTTGAAGATGCTCCTGGATATGACTGGAGGGAAGAATCTCATTATATCAAGTGCTGCTCCTTCTGTAAATGAGTTTAGGGGTCCGTATGATGTTGCAAATTTGTTATCCTTGTTTGGGCTCTCCATGGAACGAGCTAAAGCAGCTATTTCCAAAAATTGTAGGTATGATGACTTTCAAAGAGCTCAACTTCTTGCGGTAGCCAAATATAGTTAACTCATGCTTGTTACTTTTTTTCTCTTGAATGCCTTGCAGAAATCTTATAACTAATGTTATGAGGAAAAAGCATTTTTACAAAGAGACCATCAGAATTGAACCAATACAACATGGCCAAAAATCTGATATGAACAAATCTCTGGCCTTGGACTTGTTTAATTGGGATCCAATTTCCAGTGGTGAGGGCGATTTGGAGCTAGATGACTTAGCTCAATCTTTTTCAGTCACAACTAGAACATCCAAGACTGTTAAAGCAATTGATTTTGCATCACTGGTTGACAGTAAGCATGGCAATTTTCTTTTGGCTGAGACTCGGTCAAATGAGGTGCCAGTTGTGAGTGTTGAAGCAAATGAAAAGCCTGGTGGGCGGGATATTTTTCCTGGAATAGAGCAGACTTCTTCCATGGATATTGATTCAAATGCTGCCTGTGTTGCTGATGGCAAATTAGATGTTTCAGCTGAGAATTTGTTGTCTCAGACTTCAATTATTGACAGCAAGTTAAGTGCTGTTTCAACGGCTGATATGAAAACCGATATCTGGACCGAAAACATTAATATTTTTCCCTCTACTGAGAAAAAGCCCACGAGTTTACAAGAAGATTTTCTTGGTGACAATTCTACAGTTGAAGACAATCCTTCAGTTGCAAGTTATTCATCTGTCAAGGTGGTCAAGGAAGATCAAGGGCACAGAGACCCTAATGTTGAAGATAACACTCCAGTTCAACCGGGTACTTTGAGTAGTCGAACCATATGCCAACTAGAGCAAACTTTATTCTCCTAGATTACTCTTATTTACAATATTTGCTTTCTACTTTCAGTATCTCTGTTCGATTAAATACACTTTTTTGTAGTCTTAGGATTTGTTAGATTTCTTGTCCTGAGAAAAATGTGATTTGGTTTTGGCATGACTAGGAAGTAAAATTTGATATTCTTTATCTTGTCTAAGGTTAGGGTGTTCATATTTGTGTTATTCAAAGTTTCTGCTCTTCAGAGTCTTCTTCCTGAAAAAAAAATTTATTTGTTGCAACAGTTTTTTCTGATTGTTTTTGTAAGTTTTTTGTCCATATTCAAACAGATGGTTTGTTGATAAAAAAAAATGACTACTGTTTTCTTCCATGGAAAGACTTAAAAAGACTTTTTTCATTTCTGTCTGAACACTTGATTCTGCATTGTATTGCTTTACCTCTTACATTACGGGATGATCTCACCATCCTTATCATCTCTGTCGTTTGAATACATCAACTGACTCTGTCTTTTTAATACATCAACCGACTCTCTTCATTCCTGAATGTCAGAGAAAGCCAAGAAAAAACGGAGAAAACGTCACAAACTGCTTTTATCTCCTGCTAAGCCTTTGGAGGAGCACAAGCATGATGATGTAGATCTGAAAGGTAATGCTACCCTTTCAGATCATCTTTCATTTCATAGAACAGCTCATGCTTCTTTTTATTCAAATTGTAAGTGCCATGAGAAAGAGGCAGTGCAAGAGCAAGAGTGTCGAGGTGCTGCTTCTGAACCTAGTTTGGTTCTGGATGATCATCACATTCTGCCTTTTGCAGCCTCCGATGATATGAAAGGATCGGTTGCAAATTTTGGGAACCCGGGCATGGAGGCTGTGGAAGAACGAGAGCATGAAGATGCAGATACTGGAAACCTTTCAGAAGTGGAAATGCAAGAGCATGAGGATGCAGGTACCCAAAAGGATTTTCTTCTTGGTGATAATTCTACAGTTAAAGATAGTCCTTCGATTGCAAGTTATTTGTCTGTGGAGGAGGTCAAGGAAGATCAAGAGAGCAGAGACCCTAATGTTGAAGATAACACTCCAGTTCAACCGGGTACTAATTGAATAGTTGGATCATATGCCAACTAGTTCAAACTTTATTCTCCTAGATTTTCTTATTTATAATATTTGCCTTCTACTTTCAGTATCTCTTTTCGATTAAATACACATTTTGTAGTCTTAGGATTTGTTAGATTTCTTGCCCTTAGGAAAATATGATTTGGCTTCGGCATGACTAGGAAGTAAATTTGATATTCTTGAAGATTATTTTATTTTCACATAACTTGAAGCAATTTTGATGTTTTTTAACTTATCCTCTGTTGGAGGTTCATATTGTAGCATTCAAATTTACACTTTGGTGGGGTCTTCCTCCTGGGGAAGAAGATGGGGATTTTTTGCAACTGGGCTTCTAGTATTTTTTGCCGGGTTGTCATCCATATTCTAACGGGCTGTTGATATATAGGTCAAAACTAACAGTTTCATTCTGCATGATGTTGCTGTACCTTTTATATTATTGGATCATCTCGTCCATTCTTAACTTGTTTTTTTTTTTTTTGGATACTGACCTTTCTCTCCTCTTTCCTGAATGCAGAAAAAGCCAAGAAAAAACGGAAGAAACGCAGGCAAACACTTCTGTCTACTTCTGAGCCCTTGGAAGGGCACAGGCACGATGATACAGATACTGGCTGCATTTCAGTTCCAGATGATAATTCAAATGCTGAAGATAAAGATAACTCTTCAATTTCAGGTGCTAATGGAAGGAATTTGATTATGGAAATTCACTTTGAGGATCTCATTCTATGAATGTTATTTGATTCTCAGATAAATTGGGAAGCAATTTTGGTGTTCCTTTACTTGTTCTATCTTGGGTGTTCAATTCTCTATTAAGTTTTTCTACTCTCGCAGAGTCCTCTTACATTATTGAATAGTGAAATCCAATCATAATTTCTTGTCACTTTATGTGTTTTGGCTACTCTACTTACTCTCCTCTTTCTGAATGCAGAAAAAGCCCCCAAAAAACGTAAAAAGCATAGTCAACCGCTTTTATTTTCTTCTGAGCCTTTGGAAGGGCAGAAGCACGAAGATTTAGATGCTGACAACATTCCTGCTCTGGATGATGATTCAAATGTTAAAGATAAAGGTAAGTTTACACTTCCATCTACACCGGATAGTAATTGGAGTTGGATTTTATGACAACTCTATTTGAAGTACTCATTCCCTGAAGATTATTTTATTTTTCGCATAACTTGGAATCAATTTTCTTACTCTCCTCTTTCTGAATGCAGAAAAAGCCCCCAAAAAACGTAAAAAGCATAGTCAACCGCTTTTATTTTCTTCTGAGCCTTTGGAAGGGCAGAAGCACGAAGATTTAGGTGCTGACAACATTCCTGTTCTGGATGATGATTCAAATGTTAAGGATAAAGGTAAGTTTACACTTCCATCTACACCGGATAGTAATCGGAGTTGGATTCTATGACAACTCTATTTGAAGTACTCATTCCCTGAAGATTATTTTATTTTTGGCATAACTTGGGAATCAATTTTGATGTGCTTGACCTTGTCCTATGTTAGAAATTCATATTTATAAAATTCAAATTTTATACTGTAGCGGGTTGGTGAAAGAGAAAAGTTCCATCATGCATGAAGTAGCTTTACTTTTTATATTATTGGATGATCTCATATGGTCTTATTACTTTTTGTTTGGCTACTCAACTTTTCCCTGAATGCAGAAAAAGCGAAGAGAAAAAAGAAGAAACATCACCAACCACCTTTATCTTCTTCCCAGCCTTTGGAAGGGCATAGGCATGAGGATACAGATGCCGGCAGCATTTTTATTCCGGATCATGATTTAAATGTCGAAGATAAAGATAACTCTTCAATTCCCTCTTCACCTGGTACTAATTGAACTTGAGGAGTTGGACTCATTAGTAACTCTGTTTGAAATTTTCATTCCTTGAACAATTCTCACATACCTTGGTTTATTTTACTTTTGCTGTCCTGATTATGAGACTGTTAGTGTTCTTTTTGTGATACAACTTCATTTGGTTTTGAGATATAAAAAGCAGCTTCCATGTTCTTTACCTCATCTCATCCTGGGAGGTTCGGTCATAGTTGTTGTGTTCAAACTTCTGTACTGTTAAGTGTTGAGAATGTTTGCTGCATGGAGAACACAAGACAAACATTGGAATCCGATCCTTCGTTTTCTGTTTTTGTATAGCTATTGTCCATGAGTTGCAATTCAAGACTTGAATTTCGAATTTTTGTTAGTTATTGAATGATACTATTTTTGTTGTTTTGAATTGAATACAGTTTACTCTCTATTGAATCCAGGGAAAGTCGGGGAAAAGCAGAGAAGACATCGTAAAAAGAATTTATCTCCTTCCAAGCATTTGAAACAGGTGCAGCATGGAAACATAGGTGCTCAAAGCATTCCTGTCCCTGGTGATGGTTCAAATATTAATGATAACTCTTCAGTTCCATCTTCACTTGGTACTAACTTTGGATCCTATATAAAATCTTGGATTTTGTTATCATCTTTATGAGGTTCAAATACATGTTCCCTAGTTGAGTTCATTTGGTTTTATTAACAGTGCCCTGGTTTTTTGATGCATGTATTATAGTCACAAGTTTATTTGGTCCCGTGAGGGGTTATTCTGATAACTGTTATTTAATTTTTACCCAAGTCAAAAAGCAACCTTAGTGTTTTTTTACTTCATTGATTTTGAATGATCTGAACTGCTTGACTCTTGAAAATGTGTTCCACGCAGAGAAAAAGCTTTTATTTGGAATCTGATCCATTATTTTTCCTGTGGTTACATTAGTCACTTGACTAGATGTATTTTCTTTACTCCACATAAATTTGCTTGACTTTATCTCTATTGAATGATTCTGTACATTCACGTCGTGATCTTGTTTGAATACAAAATTTTTCTCCTATTTATATAGTTTCTGTTTTGGTGTTTGCTTGTTTTATACGTAGGCCACAACTTATTCCTTATTAGTGAATGCAGGGAAAACCAGGGTAAAACGTAAAAGACATGGTTGACAACATAAAACCCGTTCTGAGCTTTTGGAAGAGCAAGAGCATGGAGAGATTGATACTGAAAGCATTTCTGCTGTTAATGATGATTTAGATGTGAAACATAATTCTTCAGTTTCCTCTTTACCAGGTATTAACTGAACTCATATTTAGGCATTGGTACCTCAATAGTATATCTGTTTTTCAATTTCACTTGAGGATCTTTCTGATTCTCAATGTACTTCTCCAAATACATGATTCATTGTTGAATCACACTTTTTGGTTAAGTTGTTCATCACTTGGTACAGATAGTTGATATATGGCAGATTGCATGATTTAAATCACCTTGGATTAGTTTGATATTTTCCATTTCTGTTGTCACTTTGATGACTATGCAACTTATACTCCTCCCTGACAGCAGATGCGGGGAAATCCAAAGCAAAACGCAGAAGACACTGTTCACTACCTTTGTTTTCTTCCGAGCATTTGGTGGATCCTCGGTTCTTCTTAAAGGAACACTAGTTAAAGTTAAATGAAAGGTTGAGATGGCGTGAAAGAGATTTTATACTCCTAATTTGTCTTTGTTGATTTGCAGCAGAGACTGTAAAATAGTAATATGCTTTAGGGTCGTCTTCTTAAAGGAACACTAGTTAAAGTTAAATGAAAGGTTGAGATGGCGTGAAAGATATTTTATACTCCTAATTTGTCTTTGTTGATTTGCAGCAGAGACTGTAAAATAGTAATATGCTTTAGGGTCGTCTTTCCGGCTATTATTGGCTAGCGTTGAATGAGGGTAAAATCCTGTCATCAGATCTTCCAGGCATCTGTGATATAGAAATTTTGGTCTTGGGGTCATGGTTTTAACTAATATTATTTAAGAATAGAATAAGAAAGAATTACCAAAGTACCTGAATGTGTGTCAGCTTATTGAAGTATATGCCCTCCAAATGAATGGATATCTCAGCTTTCTTGATCATTGGCTGCTGTCGCTTGGGAACAATGGGTGCCTTCGTCTGCCCGATTCCTAACCATTACTTATTGTTTAACGCGCTTGGTTTCTGGCTAAACAATATTCATCAAAGCTTCTTCGGGGGTTTTGTTTGGTTTACATCCATTGCTATTTTGCTTGTTTTGGCCATTTAGGTCTTGAGAAATTGTATCCTTTGTCTGGTCAGTGTAAAAATTTTCCAGGTATGGGCAGACTTGTCCGGACCCAACATCTGGCAAGGAAACGTGGTTGCTGGTCCTCAAAGCTGGATTAAGCTATTTCCATACCAGTTTGCTCAGAAGATAAGAATATTCTCCTGGTTTTTGCCTACTTCCCTTTCAGTTATGTTCAACAAAAAAAAACTGGAGAAACAATCAAACAGTTCTACTACTACCGCCATCATAAAAAAAAAAAAAAAGAAAAACGTCTACCATCCACCACAAAAGTGATAAAATGACAGTGTCAAATTTATCAGTACAATAATTTCTTATGAAGCATCCGAGTTCCTTCCCTTCTACTAAATGATCCTTGGGCCAAAAGTTCTAAAAGAGGAGTCTTTTACTTCCCAAAGAGGCATATTCTCTTCATTTATCGGTCTTAGTGGTCTCGTTTCCATTGTATTTTAATGGACCTACAAGCTACAGCTTCTTCTTCCCATGTGCTACTCCATGTAAGTCATTCATTTCTATAGAAAGTCGCAAATAATTTATAGTGAGAAATCGGCCTACCGCTCTATTTTTCTTAAGCGGACACCGCCTTCATCATTAGCATGCTTGTTCCAAGTTTTTGGGTGGATTCGTAGAATTTGACTCACTCGTCCTTTCCTTTTGACTTTCTTCGCCCAACTCGTCTCCCGTCCATTGATTCCATAAAAGAGGTGTCAAGACTATATAAACCCAGCACGGCAAGTTGGCACAAGAGCACAAGGTATACCTATTGTTAATCTTTAGGATTATTAGCTGATATTAATATACCTTGTTGGACCTTAATTAAATTCGTATTGACATTTGTCTTTACGGGTTTAATAGCTGTTCTGGTTTTAGTAAACTTTTGCCTTACTCTTAGAATGAGATCACACATGTTGATAGAATCAGCTAGCTTCATGATAAAAAAAAAAAAAAAATCAGCTAGCTTCTATACCCGAAAAAGAATAAAAGCACATGCCAGGCTTGCTTTTATTGTTTTTGGTCAAATTTTTATATAGAGCTACTTCGGTCTCTTTCACTAGATTCAAGCACAATCAACATTTTCTTGGGATGGAGGATAATTAACACTTCTCAACTTGCTCATGCACGCAAAATCATGAGTAGATAAACACATTGTTCTAATGCATTGATATAATATGATACTTTTTCGTTCAAAAGAAATAAAAATAGAAATGATACTTATGCTAATGAGAACCTACAACCTAAATATTAAAAAAACCTATAGACAGATATCTGAAGAACTAGTTTAATGTGCCTTTCCAAGCAAAGTATCATATTATATCATTCCATGTGGGTTAGTGGGTAACACAGCGCCGGCAGAGAAAAATCAAGAGCGCCGTCCTTCCCACCTCTATGGGTTCCATTAAGAACCGTCTTTCTCTAAAGAATAGGTTAAATTCACTTGCTTTCATTAATCATCATTAGGTAGCATGAGCAGCCAGATTATTGTGGGTTAAAATATCATTGTTGATTGAAAAAGCTAAAGAAACATAAAAGAGCCTTGAAAAATGGGCAGAGTGCTTGTTTCGGATCCGGTTTTCCTTTACTAGAAACTAGAAAGCTGCGAGCCATTTTTAGGATTCATGTAATGACAAAGATGTGAGAGATAATACAGAGGAGAGTGGATGCATGCACGACGAAAGAAGAGAAAAAAAATATATCAATCATAATTAGAACTTGAAAAAAAGGGTATTGCTACAAGGGTATCTATTTTAATTTGTTGATGTGATTTTACATTTCACAAATAAAAACCAGAGTTTTATTATGGGAGGGATTAGTGGTGGCGAAAGGTCAGCCTCCACAAAAAGTCAAGGACTACCCTTTATTGTTTCAATGAATTGGCACTAAGCATTCTTTATATCCAATCAACCACAAAAGAAAAAGAAATGAGTTCTCAGAGGAACTTCGTGACTTCCCGAAGAGAAGCATGGAGCAAAAACAGCTTCAACACAAGTGGACATAGCTTCGCATAAAGCCATTGAATGCTATTATGTCAACACATATATATACCATCTTCTTGTTATCTTTCTTACTTGGCATCATTGATTTTGTTTTCTTCTCATTTTTCATGATCTTTATTTATATCCCCTTTTGCTTTCCTGCACTTACTTGAACGTGCTAATTATATATCATAAACCTTTCCGGCGCAAATTTTCTTTTGTTGCCGTTGACGGAAAACGACTATTCACAGCGGCTTAATTCCGCACCCTGTTAACTTTCTGCGGCATCATTTAGCCATATCTAGTATTTAAATTTTTTACTTATACTATACATTTCCTTGAAAGAAACACTACTTTTGTTAATTTGCTGGTTTGCCGTTAATGATAAGATTGTGCCTTTTGAATCCAAATTGTCCATTGCTTCCTTTTGAGTTGTTGCTCTTTCTTGAAAAAGCACTTCCATCAATCAAAACAATCTAGTCTACCATAAGCACTAGCTTCTTCTCCAAACTTAATTGATGAGAGAAACCAATGACACAATTCCCCGTTCAAGAAGCAAAAAAGAGCTTTGAGTACAACATATAATTCCTCCAATATGAAGAAGGATTGGAAAGCTTTAAAGTGGACAGAAAAAGGACACCACTTCACTATGTTTACGGAAACACATGGCCTAGGGCCAAATGCTCAAGTAAGTAACTATCTAGCTATAACCATGGAAGTTTCAAATTGTCATCGTGCTTCAAATCTTCTCAATCCAATAATCTCATGAAATTGGATGTCGATGGTGACTGTTGCTATGACCACTTTGTTCTTTTCTATCGTTTCTTTTTGACTATAATGATTCCAACGGCCAAAAAGTCACTATGGAGTTTGGAGAAAAGGTGCAAATTAGCTTTCTTTAAGCAATACGCATCTCATATAAAAGATTTCACTCATCTTCTTTATATACAAAGATATATGTGTTTGCAATTAATATAAGAAAAAAAATTGTCATAGTTGATTAAAAGCTGCCTGTTTAATGAGAATATCATACTTCCATCATAATCAATCAACTATATTTACATTAAATATTAACAAACAAAAAAAAAAGTTGAAATTGCATCATAACAGCAAGAAACAAGCAAAGCATAGCTAGCTAAATTAAAACAACCACACTATACATGAACCTAAAGGAATCTGGCGGACAATTAAAGGCCTATAATTTTCGTGATTAAGGGATTGAATTTGCGGAAAATGCATCAAGGAAGTTGATCCAATTTTCATCGTCATCCTCTTCTTCTTCTTCTCCACTTATATTATTACACCATTGAAGTTGAGGAATTTCATCATTCCTTGCAAAGCGTCCTCTGATTCGTGGCCTGCTGTCTGCCAATGTTTTCCTACACGCATACTGAATGCAAAATGGAAAGTTCAAAAATCTTAATAAGTTTATGCATGTGACCAAAAATAAAAAAAAAATAAAGGGAACCGTTCCAGAGATTAATATATTAAATTAAGTGAAAGATCTTATATGTTTTAAAAAAACCTCTTTACCTTGTCCTATATATGAAAATAAATATATATTAAAGAAGTAGATATTGGTAAACTATTCTAGAAAATCAATTGAAACTAACGTGTAATTAATGTCAAAAGACCAAAAAAAACTTGGGTGCCACGTAGTTTATTGTGAAGTAAAAGAAGTTAGTTGTATTAGAATCATTTCAAGAAGGACTAAAAAAGGTAAATTGTATGAAAAACAAACTCCTAAGTATTGAATATAGGTAGGGTACCCTACCCATTACCATTCCAAATACTCCGGGAGTAATACTATACTAATCCATAATTGGCATTGTAAGTGGTGTTATCAGTTGCACCAACACATCAAGACTAGTTATCCCTTAAGTGAGCATTATATAGAACTATCACTTCATGTAAACGTTAAAAAAAATGCTGATTAGTGTTCGCATTTGCATATCCTCGTATCCTAAGCTGTATGTTTAGCTAGGACTGTGGCTTCGAAGCCAATAAATTGAAGACAACTGTTAGAAAGCAATTTCTTTCTAATAGTGTAACAACAGAGGCAGGATTTGACACAAAGCTTGGTCCTGTGTAGTGTTGATAATTGCGAGATACCCACCATTATATTGATCGTGTTTTGATTGCATTTGTTTATTATAATTAACATATATTATATATGAATGAACAAGGTTGAGAGGACAAAATTAATTAATTTTGAGACCTTAATTTTCTTGTTGAAGTTCCTCTGATTCCTCTTGCTTCTGTATCTCTCGATCCTTTCTTTCTTCTCCTCTGGACTATATTTGGAGGCTCTGGTCATACTCTCGATAATCACACTACTCTCACTTGACAATGGACTGTCTGCCCTGCTGTGACCATGATAACCATGCTGTCCAATTTGTGATAAGAATAGCAATATATATCATTAATTAGGCCAACAATAACACATATAAAATTTCATCTAAGTTGTGCTTAAGTGCTTAATTAATCAAGCATGAAGTTTAATTTTATTACCTGCAAATCGCCAGTGCTAGAAACTCTTCGGACAGGGCTGCTGTCCATGTCCAGAAAGTCCCGAGCAGACGTGAAATGACAATGATACCCATTATTCTTTTGGAGGGAATGGCTGCTAATACTCCTCTGCATCAAGCTGGGCCGCCGTTGGTGCGTTGCACCGCTGCAAGTCGCCGCCATGGAACTCGGTGAACCGTAACCGCCGGTGGTGGAGTTGGTGCTACTACTATGGCCGCCACCCATTATTTCCATGCAAGTACTGGCGGGTGTGAGTTGGTGATCAGGGTCGACGATCAAGTACTGAGCCAGCTGCAGGGGTGATTGGAAGGGGAGCTCTGGCGGCGAGGAGGCCGGGGAGTGGTGGTGGTCGTTGCCGAGGAGGTGGAAGTCGCTGTTTGAGGAGTGATACATAGTTGGGTGTGAAGTGTAAGTGTGTGTGCGTTTTGTGTTTTGGGTTTTTGAGTTTTGAGTTGAATTGTGTTAGAAGGAAGGCGAAGTGAAGGTATATATATTTATGTTGTTTTAGAAGCCAAAAAAAAAAAAAAAAAAAACAAAGCTGGAAGCTTACGTGGACAGTGACATCATCATGGACTTGAGTTGACCTTTGTCTTCCCCACTCCCTTTTTATAATTTTTTTCCGGAATTTTGAACATTGTTTATATTTTAAAAACAAAAATCTCATTGTAAAAAAAAAAAGAAAAAAAGTCCTAAAGTTGTGCTTGTGCGTGCTCAATTTGTATCATCTTAACCAATCATATATATTTCTTTTTTTTTTCACAAATAAAAACATGATAGGAATGATAAAAATTAACATCCATCATCTTTAAACTAATCACAGTTAACTTACTTGTATACTTAAAAGAACTTCATGCTTATTATGTAATAATACCATACAAATTATACTCAATTGTGTATATACTTAAATGATCTTCTGTTGTATGTTTGGGTTGATGATCCCAGACAAAAGTTAAAAAGGGAATTCATAGAATAACTTGTGTCTGTAGACAAAGTTTGCTTTCAGAAATCAGTTATTTAGTATCCAGTGTAATCATTCATAAGAAACACAACTGAGAATTTCATTTTACAAATTCGGTCAAACAATGAAGCAACAAGAGCAACACTTTCCAGCGTGGTCCTATGTATCTTCCTTGCAAAGTGTACTATATCCTGAGAATTGTGAGATATTGCTTGCTTTGCTCCCCTATGTTTCTAAAACGGAAAAAAGATATTGCTCCCCTACGAAATAGGTATATAGCATATCTTAACAATCATACCCAACTTGCATTTTTGAAACTTGGAAAAGGGAACCCACCACTATAGACTATCTACTCGATCCATCAGTTCAAACAAGAGAATCGGAATTATTTATGTTCATTGCATATGGGGAGCATTAGTTCCTAATCATTTTTTATAATTGCCTAGCTAATAGCTAGGCTAGGGATGACAGAATTAAGATTTTTTCATGGAACATCATTACAATCTTAATAAAGCCAATGTATTAAGACCCCCCCAAAGAAGTAAATACTTGTATATATGTGTTGTCAAGATAATCATCATTATAGACTCAGATTAATGTACAAGTAATTTACTATTTTTGTTAACTTCGTTGGTCAAATAACTTTTCAAAATGGCAAGTTTACTTCTAATCTTATGTTGTCTACGATAAACCCACTTCACATAATTTTTGTTTCAACAACGACTTATTCACGATCATGCTAGGCTCACTTAATGAAATGTAGCATATATTTTACAGCGGCCCCAAATTAATGCCGAATACTATTAAACACGGAGAATTTCTTTTTGAATTTTGAGTTTTGATTCATGAGTGCGCCGTATCACTTTTTTCTCCCACCAAGTTGCTGATAAACATAACAAGACAATGTATATTAGGGTCAACTTAACATTTTACTCATTGAGGGATTGTGTTTTGGACCAAAAAGTAAAAATAATGAGGGAATGTGTTGAAAAAAAGAGAAAAACAGAGGTTAGCACAACAGACGATGGCCAAATGGAGGGAGAGAAGACAAATTGAAGTGCTTCCTAGGATCTCCTGTTTTCAATTACTTATGATGTATTACATGTTACTATCCTTAAAGTGAGGACTTCAATTCAAGACATATATTAGTATGGCTCGTAGGATCATTTTATCTAATTTTCCGTAAAACTAGTTTAGGTTAGAGAGGGGAGGTTTTTTTTTTGTTTGTTGCTAAGAGAGGGGAGGTTTTATCATCGCAGCTAAAGCTTTATCATCATCAATCTACTAGCAAGGTGCAATTTACAATGATGGACAATCAAATCAACCCATCTTACTATATCCTTCAATTTAAGCCTTATAAAGGACTCCATGAATTCAGATTGGAAACAAGAATTGAGAATACAAGGCATACTATACAAAAAGCTTGACCAAATCTATTGACAATCATGTAAAGTTTGAAAAAGATTTTTCTAAACATTGGTAACATGATAGGATCGCCATATAGGAGAGGGGGACCCCAACAGCAACTTCTCCCATGTATAGACAGGGCCACAAGAATCATCTATATCACTTCACCAAAGGGGGTATCTGTCCTTTCGACAGAACTAAATCCCTGAAAAATTTGATAGCCAATGAATTCCCCTTCAGCCATAGTACTAGTTAATGGAGGAAGGACCTGACCATATAATGGTGCACCCTAAAGGTAAGGAACAGCAGTTGCTATGGAACGTTTCGTTCCATGGTTGGTCATCAAACTTGCTAGGACTGAACTGAGGCCTAATGCAAAGTCAATTTGGAAGTGAACAACATATTCTCTGGCAACAGCAGTGACCATCCACCCAATAGACCCACTTCCTTGAAAGGGGGTCACTCAGTAGTAGCAGTACAGCACTTTGTCACAATATTGCGTATCAAATCGATGCGTTTGTTACAGTGATTCTTATGTATATCTTGGAATTGGATGTACCTTGCCCCTCTGCGATACTTTCCCATTTTTTTCTCTACTTGTCATTATTTCTTTTGCATAAAGTGCATGAAAGTGTAATTTGAGTCCAGCTCTACGTGTCAAGTTGCTGCTGGGAAGGCAATAGTGACTGTTGCTTCCTACTTAATTAACGGTTTCCCTTGGTTTAATAATCAGATTAGAAGCCCGTACATACAGTCATCATCGTGATTATAGACGTTTGTTTTTGGCCAGAAACATGGTTGAAATCCGGAGTTTTATAACCCGAGCCGCGCACTTGAACATGGTGAGTGAGTCTCACAGTGAGTATTTTCTGCGTATACGAGGGTTCGAATCCGAGAGCTCGCTTAAGCAGAACTAAGTCACTTACCACTTGTATCAATCCAGATTGGTCATATCTTGAAGTTATTAATTAGTGGCTTTGAAAAAAAACACATGGAGGAGCATTTCCTATTCTCGTCTTGATATTAATTTGTCTTAATCTATATTTTGGTGAAAAAAAAGAACTGCAGAAAAGAAAAGCATCTTTGGGGGGATTGGGATCCAACTTCATATGCTGCTAGGTAGGTAGCTAATAGCTATAGAAATGATGTAACCTATGTGATCCTACAAGGCAATGATGCTCTCTTTCTGGCGTGGAAGAACATGGAAAGGCTGAAAGGTGGGGTTTTCCTTTCTAGGATGTGAAAGATGAGAGAGCTTAAAATTAAAAACAAAACCATCAAGATCCTTGAAATTGGCTGTGACCCAACAACACCCCCTACGTAGGGCTTTTTGGTGGTGTGCATGTCAAATGGGCTCATCAAGCACACAACAGTTATCGCCACTTGAATAAAATGATTCTGTGTACCAGGCAGTCAATGTGCCATTGCCATCACCCTCGAAGGCCTTAGATGTGAAATGGCATTATCAAATCAGTCAAGTAACTGACTAAAAGGTAAAAAGCAGGCCAAAAGGTAAAAGGGACAAGGGACAAATAATTAAGAGAAAAAAAAAAAGAAGTGAGGAAAAGACAGCCCTTGACAAAACTATAATGTTTTGATATCCTTCAAATCCATGATCCTTTGGGCCTTGCACAACCAAACGGCCCGAGCATTATATGCTCCAATGCCACATGGCCGAATTAATAACTCCTCTCTACTTGTAGTAGGATTAAAAAGAAAAGAGTTTACCTGAAACCCATCACAGCATTAAAAATCGTCGAGAAATTCTCAAGTTCGATATCTTTAATCTTAAATTTCAAGACCATGTATTGGAACCACCTAGTAGCATTAAAGGCCAATATCAACAATTTTTTTTTTTTTTGGGTCAGATCTTGCTTTGCTTTTGGGAGAGGGAATCTCAAATCAGTGGTCATTTCCAAATAAGTAGCATTCAAGTATAAGAGTTTACCTTTATCTCTCTACAACTTGGTGGGAAGTTGACAAATAGTGACAGGAACAGAGGTGGCGACCGACCTTCAAGATAAGGCATAACAAGATAACAAGCATTATAGTCCTTTTCATGCACGTATTTTCATGTCAGAGTGTAAATTGCTTCTATTACAGGAATTAAGAACCCACCAAACACGAAAAATAATTACGATAATATATCCAAGTCAACTTCTGCTTATTACTGGTAATATATACTAGTTGGTTAGGTTTCTAATCATGACGAGGCACTAAGATTAGAAAGGAAGGTAGCCCAGATTTCGAAACGACTTGTGCAGCCAAAGTAATGCCATAATAGGACCACTAGACAAACTTGCAGCTACCCGCCGCTGCGATTCTTAAATGATGGATATGGCCACTTCATGGTTGGTCTTTGCTCCTTACTATTTGCTGCATTGTTGACAAAATGAGGCAGTTTACTCCTATAATAAACAGACCGGAAAAAGCATATAGCTTGTGGGCATCATGTTTTCAAGCTTTGCCTCGCCTAATCGGGATCTTAGATGGCGCATTTGGTTACGGTGGGTGAGTCGAGATTTTCTAGGCTCGAAAGACCTGTTTGAACGAAACCAAATGACTTGCCTGAAAAAGCATAACTTGTTAACCGTGGAGGAAAGCTTTAAAGCTTTAACTTAGTTCCTTCGTTAGCAAATTTTCTCCAATACAAGAAAACATCTCCATTTTTCACTTTTTTTTTTGGGTCCAAAATTGTCCACTTTTTTCTTTTCAATCTATGAATAGAGGAAATACATCAAGATAATATGCCTCAAAATAGACATAATCCATGTCACTGATCAAGCCACTAAAAATTTTTGAGCTTCTACCTCACCTTTAAACTCATTCCTCTTGGAGTCATCAGCACTCCAAATAAAAATACCCCCCAATTTTTCCTTGCCCTTTAATTCCTTGCAGGCTTCAAAAAATCCATCTTGGGGGACCAAACCTCCCCCTCTTACTTCACTACTGAAGCTAGCCAAGATTTGACCCCCTCCATAGGTAGAGGCTTGTTTGTCAAAAAGCTTGACGAATTCAGGCACAGACATCTTATCATACGCATAGAACTGAAAGTTTACAAAGTCAATTGCATGCCCGTATTTTTCCCACAAAGCCAAATAATGACTCTGGACCTCACCATCATCATATGGTGCAATAGATGCAAAAGATATGGTTCCACTTTTCTTTAGGCTTGTTATGAGCCGTCCTATACATTCAGCAAATGTGTCAGGGTCTGATTTGAAGTGCTCATAGTCAATGTCAATTCCATCTAAGCTGTATAGTTTTATCATGGTTGTAAGTGAAGATATGGCATTTTGGACCCAGGAGTCAATGGACTTTGGTGCAAAGAAGGCCTTTTCATTTCTTGTTGTAGTATCTCCGCCCAAGCTAATGGCAATCTTGACATTGGAATATTTATCTTTGATTGAGGAGATTTCTTCAGGAGTCACATGGCTGGATGCCCAAAAGGCATTGAATTTTCCATTTGTAGGTGATGGGTTTTTACTGCTTGAGTAGTCTATTGCGAAGGCAATAATGAAATGGAATTCCACATCAGGATTTATTGGCACTTCTGAGAGGTTGATTGAGTCTGATTCTGCACCAATGTATTCCCTAAACAGCTTTGAATTGGCAGCTACAAATGGAGGAAAACCAAAAAATCAAGTGAAACCATTACTAACATGAAAAGTAAGATACATGGTTTTAAATTTCATTTTTTAGAATAAATGGCACTTTCACTTCCTGTGATTGACCATATGCATCAAAATCTGTCACCAATTGTAGGCTTGCAAGTTCAATGTACCTTTCTTCATTAATTACTAATATATGTGTGCATTACAAGTGCAAGAAAGATTATTCAAGGCTTGAGCTTACCATTACATGTGGTAAAAGAAAGGATTAACAGAGAGGCCAACACATTTCTGCAAAAGTCCATTGTCCTGTCTACTATAGTTTGTTTTCAAGCAAAATGTGAGCAATCAACCCATTAGTGATGCAAAATATTTATAGCAGAATTACGACACATCTAGCCAAGATATTAAGTAGTTGGCTTCTCTAGAGATGACCGGAGGCTCGAAAGAAAGAAACGAGTAAATTAAGACCCAGCTGTGTTAAATAAATTTTTAATTACACGATGAACTCAAGACTGTATTGACCTTGGATGGAATCATTTGCGACAGCATATAGCAGATAATAATGTATACTGACTTAGCTGTTAGGTGAATCTATCAATAGTACTATTCGTTTGGGTCAATGATTCATTTATGTTGGTTTCTGTGCAGAAAGTTTGACAGAGTATATTCCCAAGGATTCGGCTGCTAAGGACATCTTAATTTCTCTTCTCCTAAAAGCCAGCTTCTTACAATACTCACTGACATTCCTAGAATGAAGAAGGATCATGCATGCTCAATATCTCTGCCTAGCTTCATTCACCGTAAAACAGTGCCGCCATTTTATTTTTATTTGATATTAACTAGACAATTTGACTGCAGGGGCGCAGGAACTCATGACCTCAACCTTTTTGGTTCTCAATTTGGAAATTAAATCAAAGAGTGCACAAAGGAACTTTTAAGCAAGTTCTCGAGTTCGAATCCTTTTATTATATGATTGCAAGTGAAACTTCAGTTGTCCGAAGCATTAAGGCTGCCAACTACTATAATACAGAGAGCAGAATAAAACACACAATAACAAGTACATTCTTGTGCAAAGAAAACGCTGCAGGGATATTAATGAATCTTTGTAATTATTAGTTCTTTTCTTGATTAAGCAACTGATGTGTTGAAAATTCCTGTAGCACGATGGGTTGCCAGAAGTGTCTGCGCTTGCTTTTCATACGGAAATCCTTTCCCCTTAGAGGTATCTGCAGACCAAATAAAGATACCACCAAGCAGCTGCTGACTCTTAAGATTCCTGCAGGCAGTAAAGAATCCATTTGCAGGGGATAACCCTCCACTGCCATCTGTGGTGATGCTAGCCAACACCTTTCCTCCATTATAATTAGATTTCTGTTGCTTGAAGTATTTAATAAACTGAGTTACAGTTGTTTTCTCATATGCGTAGAATTGGAAGTTGACATAATCTATAAGGTGGCCATAGCTTCTCCACAAGGCCTTGTAATGGCTTTGTACTTGGCCTTGATCTTCAAAAGGAGCTATAGATGCAAATTTGATCACCTTATTCTTCTTGAGGGTTGATATTAGTTGTCCTATGCACTCTGCAAAGATGTCTGGAGTAGCATGGAAGTGTTCATAATCGATATCGATCCCATCTAAGTGGTTCTGTTTGATGATCCTTATGAGTGAAGAAACAGCATTGGAAACCCAGGATTTAACAGAGGAAGGCTTGAAATAGGCTTTGGTGCCATCTTGTACGCTATCCCCACCAAGGCTCAAGGCCACTTTGACATTTGAATGGGACCTTTTGATGGAAGAAACCTGGGACGGGCCGAGGTTGTCTAAGTCCCAAAAGACATTGAACTTCCCATTGGTGGGTGAGGGTGAACTTGAAGTATCATAGTCTATGGCAAAAGAGAGAATGAAATGGAAGTTGACATTTGGGTTTATAGGGACATCTGTGAACTTGACATGGTTGAACTGAGATCCAATGTATTCCCTGAAAAGGTTTGAGTTTGCAGCAGCGGCTTGAATCGAAATGTGGTCAGGTAAAAGGGCTTGGAAAATGAAAAGTGCAACAAGGAGTGATGGATGCTTCATCTTTGGTTTTGATTATGTGCTTATGTTTGTGGAGTGGATATTGCGTTTATATATAGATAAGGCACCAATTTGGATTTAATTTGGCCCGTTTTGGCCAATATGTTAGGCCAATGTGCAAAATGTGAAAACTTTTAAGATGTTTTGCAGATTTAGTGTCGTGCTTGAACACATTTTTGTGATCAATTTTACTAATTCCTAGTTCTGTTTGATGGTGATTGAGCCAGAGGAAAACATCAACAACATGGCTGCGAATATCAGATTTGGTGCAAGAGAATTCTGTCGTGAACTGCATTAATTGTGTGATGTTTGGTTTGTTTTCAGACATGGAATGCTAAATACATGGTACAATAATGCTTTGGCCCCTTGTTAGCTGGCTGGCTAGCTGGTGGGTATTGATCATTTAAAAGGGTGGGCAGCCTAACAGGGATGGGAGGGCAATTATTGGACCAAACTGTTGGGGATGAAATGAAAGTTTTTTGAGATTGATCTCCAAATAGATTCTTCCCTGCGGGTCATATGATTATAACCTCATGAGTAATGTCTTACCAGAAAGTACTATCTCATGATAATTAATGCACAGCTACAAAGTTTCAAATTTGGCTGGAATAGGACTTGGAGTCAATAGTAGGTGTCTACTTATTTGGCACAGACAGCCTGAAGTCCCGTTTCTTTTGTGTATCTACTATCCATATGCATGTGACTACCTACGATCTTGCAATCCACAGCTTCTCTTCCTTTGGAAAGACTACTACTACTACTCTATGATGTCCATGATACATAGATACTCTGCTTCCTCTGGATGCATATAGGAAGCTGGTTCTTAGTTAATTAACAAGTATTTCCCGTTCTAACCCACAGAGCTTGGGGATTTTCAAGGGAGCGGCAACATTGCTTCACTATCAAGGCATCATCAAAAGCTTAAGAATCCCATCCCTCCATCAATA